>VXAB01004167.1:37782-92071 GCA_013399175.1 Odontophorus gujanensis | reverse complement strand
TTTTCCAAGTAAACATGCTTTAATATAAATAATATGAACTTAATAAAGTCATGTCATTTCCATTGATGTCTCATCATTTTATCACGGGGCTTCCAGAGAGGATATTCTGCAGGAAAAGAACAGTGAAACAGATCTCTCCTGCTGTAAAATATGCAAGTCCACTGACTTGGCACTACTCTGTGACTTGGTGAGAGCAATCAGGGCTGGTCCTCCAGGGAAAGGCTCACGTACAGAGACAGCTGAGAGGAGCGGGCTGAATCAAACTGAGGACTTGCCTACCAAATCCTGAATCTTGGCCTGCTGATGTGTGTGGGTTCATGGTCTGTTGGTTGGATAAAGATGGCTTTGAATTTAAACCGTATTTAAATGGAGGAGATATTGTTTGTGGAGACATTGCTGGCTGTAGTCCCCACTACTTTCAATTAAGTTTTAAGTGACTTTGTCTCCTGTTCCTGAAACTCATCTGGACATCTAAAGTCTGTTGGCTTTCAGTGTCTGAGTGTTGGCCACTTTCTGAACCATCATAAATTCTGGCTCTCTCTTGCATTAATGTGTAATGAATCCCTCCCATTTTAGAGTGGCAAAGTATGAGCCACAAGAAACCAAGCTGTCTGCACTAACCTCTAGGTGAAAAATCTGTGCCAGTAATGGTATTCAGACCTTATTCATGCTAATCTGGACTCTGTATGCTGTATGCCCTCCTTGCTTTATAATCACAAAACAGTCTTGAATCTCTGATGCTGTTCCCACCTGAAAAACTTACTCCCTCTTCTCCTCTAACGACTTCCAGGGATGGTGCCAGCTGTTCTAAAGCAGGGAGACTTTCTTCTGAAAGGATGATCTAGTTTAATTGGCTGTAAATTAACAAAAGGAAAGCTTATTATTTGCAGTCACACCAACTTGGGATTTACAAGGCTTAACTAGACAGCTTGGAAAGGAACCATAAGTAAAAAACAATCTTCTTCACGTTGAAAACATCATTTTGTATTTTCTAAAGTGATTGTGGAATCATTAAGGATGGAAAAGATCTTCAAGATTCCCAAGCCCAATGCTTTATCCACTCCAAGAAACTGTTCCTAATATCCAACCTGAGGAAGGGTAAGGCTTGTCAGCCCTAAGACTTCAGATAGACTGCAGGTTTGAATTTTTTTCTTCAACCAACCAACCAACCAACCAACCAACCAACCAAAACAGTGCAAGCACAGGTTATATACCCAGGTTTGGATTGAATTGCTTTTGCTTCATTTCTGCTGTCTTTTAAAGCTAAAAGGAGGAAATGGGAGTATATTTTATCAAAGAAGGAATGATGTGAAAAAATGCAGACTTTGTGACAAATTCCATGCCGACTCACCAAGACTGACAGGAGTTGTGAACGATTAGCACTTCTGTTACTTAAACCACTTTTATATACCCAGTATAAACCAACATAAACAAAAGACATTCACGGATTTAGGCTGAGTCCTGCTAAGTCTCACCCCTCATAACCAAGACAGAGCTGTATGAAACAACCCAGGACTCTGTAAAAACTCACAAGCATCCCACATATAAGGATCTCTTTATTGAGGCATTCTGTAAAGTTCTCCCTTTGGTAGCTTATAGAGATCCCTTTGCTGATGGATTTTATGGAGTTCTCTCTTTGGTTGCTGATGACACATCACAGTAAATTTATGCTTGGTGTGCGGCAGCACAGCATTAATGCTTTCATTATGCAGACACAGTGCTGTAAACAGAGTGGGTAAGTGGCATGCTCAGGATCCCTTCACCAAACTGGACACTTCAGATGTGTTAGAAAAGGTGAATCAACTCCTGTATTCACTGAGAAGTACCAATCCATAGTCCAAACTGCCTATTCTTGATGCTACAAAAGCTGTGTTAGAGGCACATGGATGCAAATCACTTCAGTAAAAAATGTCATGTCTTGTTGAACTCCAAAGAGAAGGATGGATTTTGGCAGGACACACAGAATTAGAAGCAATACGCAAATTTTGGAAGCAATATCCATCTATGAGGGAGATGAAACAGTTTTCATGCCTTGAGTTTTGAATGCAGTCTAGACAACAATCAGGAACTTTAATAAATATGAATCAAAAAAACCTAATAATAGAGCTTGAGTTTAAGCTGACTCCTACAGCTTGGTTATTTTTTAATAAGGATGGTGAATTATGCGGAGGTCATTGCTGTCAGCTTGAAACTTTCGTGACAAAATGGTGACTCAGAATCAAAAGGGCAAAGAATCTTAGAATCACCATAGAAGGGAGATCAAAGAATTACCAAGGTTGGAAAAGACCTTGAAGACCATCCTGTCCAACCACCCACCAACCACAAATATTTCCCCACTGGATCTCCTGCGGTGTTAATGAAGGGTGGGAACGGCCAACTCAGAGCTTGGCTTTCTCCATAGCCATCCATGATCTGAGGTCTCCTCTGCACATCTATATCTCACTCACGCCCCATTTCCAATATGCTAAGAAGGACTTTCAGAAGTTAAGAGGGATTTTTCCTCCTCATGCTGAGGTCTGAAAGGGCTCTGTTTTTGTTTTTACCTGGTTGTTTCTGCCCTAAAATTGCAGCAAGTTGCAGAAAAATGGATTAAATTAAAAAGAAAACTACAGCAACATAAGGAGAAAATTAGCATCGCTGGGTTCTTATTCGAGCTGCAAATGTATGAGTCAGGAATAACCATCGAAATGAACAACACTTTGGAGATAATAGAATACTTTCTATCAAAATCTTTTTGAAAAATTAGCTAGCAGGAAATTCTAATGAGAAAAACATTCAGATCACTCTAGGATAACTAGGACTGAAGAAAGTGAGTGGAGGAAAGCTAATTTCAAACCAAGCAATAAGATGTTCTCTTTCTTCCCACCCCATATGCACACAAAATCCAAAATCCTGACAAAAGCACTAATAAAAATTTTAAAACATTAAATCAAACAGTAGAAACAAGGAAAGAAATGGAGATATCTATCAGTCCTGCAACGTCAACCGTATTATTACAATTACATCTGATCTTTTTTTTTCTTTTGTCTTTTTAGTCTTTTTTTTTTTTTTTTTTTTGTGAAAATGTGAACATCTTTAGGAGATAAAATACTTTAACGTAAGGCAGTGATACAGTTTTGTTGCTGGGCATTAAGCTCCCAGCTTTGGAGTCTGCTCTCTCCAGATGGTTTCTGGGCTCCCTCTCCTGGTAATTTCTTTCACCACCCTTTAACTTTGCTGCCTTCTTTGCATTCCTGCTGATTTCACAGATCTGTCCTCACAATTTAATCCATCACCACCACTTATGGATTAAATATTTAAGAATTGAGGAAGCAGCAAGCAGCCCCCATAAGCTTTTTGCTTCTAAAACATCTCTCCAAACTTTGGACTGCTCTCATGGATATTTCTTCATTTCCATGCTCTGTTGCATGGAAGATATAAACCAAAAGTTCACTAGGCTTCAACTACTGCTGCTCTAAAGTAACCAGTTCACCCTCTTACTTCACTTGGTTAATTGATATAGCAGCCAGACCTATCAGGCTACTTAACTCTGTTCTGCATGTGCAGAGTGCTGATCTTGGCCAATCTTGCCCAATATTTTTACCAGTACACCCAGTTATGCAAAATTGAGAAGTAGGAAAAATGTCAGGTGGTCAATGTTCAGAGTTTCCCATGGTTTATTTTAAATAAGAAATCTTATCAAGGAGGTTAATGTCAATGCCTGAAATGTTACTTGATTTTCACTCGGCATTTGAATTAAAAAGGTCTCCATAATTATCATGTGTTCAGGTCTGAAAAAATAAGGATTACTCCTATTTACAAGCAGTATATGTTGTTCCCCTCTACACCCTGAGCTAAATGGCATATGTTTTACTGTCCTCAGGTTTTATTAATGAACAATATTTCATACAAAGCTTATTAAAATCTCCAGGCAGACCACATTTAGCAATAGAGATGCAGAATATGAAATTGGAGCACAGGTGAGCAGACAGCCTAATGATTGTAATTATTGTGATGGCAAATAGAAGAGGAAAGAGGGGAGGAGAGCCCGCATGTTAGACTTGTAAATACAAAACATTTAATGTTTGATTTGTTGAGCCACCATAAGTATTTCATTGACACCACCTAAAAAAACCACGTTTCAAAGATATTATTTGGCAAAGGACACTTAGATCCCGTTATCAAGACTCTGCTATTCTGCCAAGGCAGAAGAATCCTCCCTGAGAAGACTTCTTCCAGGATGAAGGGCCCCTTAGGGTCAGAGAGCTATGACAAAGACTTTACCATTTTTCAGTTAGAATGTGTTGCTTGGGAACAGAGGGTATGGCCAGAAATCCATGGTGTGGCCATTCCCATCCGCTCTTGGAGGCTGCAAGAACAATTCATAGTGGCCCTGGAACTTCTCAGACCTTTTTAGACTTTGTATAGAAAGAGGAAATGAAACATTCAATGTAATCTCCAACATGGGTCACTTTAACTGAGTGGAATGCAGTGAGGTGGCCAAGATGCCATGGGCTCAGGGATGTGAGCACCATTCAGAGTTTGCCTCCTACAGAAGGCACTAGGCTACTTCGTGGCCCCCACAACCCCCACCCTTATTTCAGAAACCACATTTTACTTTACTGATTTATTTCTCTTGAGAGGTTCCTCCTCTTTCCTCTCAGGTCTTTTCGGCGTGCAGAATTTATTTTCTCCTAGCTGCTCCTTACCTGCAGCTGGATGTAACCCTGCCTTGATGCCTGAAGCTTGCAAAGCCCAAATCTAGAACAAATCAAATTCTGAACTGTTCCTATTACTCGAGCTTTCTGTATTTCACGTATCTAATGTGCTCATATCACCTCAGGCCTTTACATGAATAAGAACTTCTGAGAAAGGGAAAAAATTTCTTGTTTAACTTTCATGACAAGAAAAAAAAAGAAGGAGTTTGAGTTCAGAGGAGTCCAGTTGGTGGAAGATGTTCCACGTAGTTAGGGAACATCTGAAGCTCTGTATCTGCAGTCTGTCACTTTGCTTAGGGCACCAGAAGGTTATCTGTTTCCATTAGGACACAATAAAATAGTTCCATCCAATATACTGGGAGAGCTTGGTCCTCTGTCTCAGTCCATGGTCTGCTGCTACTGAATTGTCTGACGTGTTCTTGTTTGACAAAAGCTGAAGGAAATAAGAAGGGAAATGCACTGAGATTTGAGCAAAGATTTCTTCATTTTGCTTTTGTGGTTGTATAATCTCTCATTAGCACCAAACTACCAGCAGTTATTGAGACGTCTGCTACTAATTATTTTTTGTGGGAACAAGCCTGCAAGCCTAAGAATCTACACTGACTGTTCTGAAATGATGAGCTGAGGGCTCACCACAGAGGCATTTCTGATCTCAGAAATGGTTTTAACATCAGACACATTAGGTTGAACACATTCTCCTGCCTTCCACTGCCAGTGAGCAGCAGAAGTTGCTATTCCTGCTAGCAAGTCAGTTCTGAATGTCTCTCTCTGTTGATTATTCTGATTGCTATATTGGGCTGAGCATTCTCATACACTGATGTTACGTGCAGCCTATAGAAAACCAGAGAGAAGATTTTCTCTGACAGAGGCATTTCCTCTCCTTTTGGGCTCCCTTTCAGAAGCTAGGCTGCTCTTTGGTTGCTAGATAAAACTTCAGGTCTTCCTTTGCCAAGGAGCTGGCAGGAGAAATTCTGAGCTAGAAGGGACTGAATTGCACTGAAGCTGATCTGGTAAAGTAACTTGATGCACCAATGAATTATGTCAAGTAGATATTCCTTTTATTACAGTGCTGACCGTAATCACTCACTCACCGAACGTGCACATCAAGGAAAGCAGGGACTACATATTTATAGGCATAGTGTATACATATCACATTTCCAAGAAATTGTTTACATATGTGTTGGATGTTTCCCCCTCCTGAGCATATGTCCTAGAATGTGGGGAGGGTCTTTGGGCCCATCTGGTGGTATCCTTGCAAAACCTTTAGGGGGTTGCATTGTGTTGCAACTGCAGTTCATCTTTAGGGACTGCCCATTGAGTTGCAAACAGCAACTTCACTTATCTTCACTGGACCTACCGTTGTGTTGTCCTTATCTTCACAGGACCATCCCCCTACTGAGTTACAAACAGCAAGTCTACTTGTCTGAACTTATCTTCAACGGCCCACCCATTTCTGTGATCCCAGTGTTCCTTCCTAATATTATCTGTTTGCACAAGCTACGAGGCCTAGTTTAAACAAGTCTACACAAGCCTCCTTGATTCAGCACTATACATGGACTACAACTCAACGTGCACTTAGTGCATATTTTCATCATTTAACATGTGTAAGGACTAAAACTCGCAAAGTTAGACACAAGATCTGCTCTCAAACTGAATGAGAATATTATAACAGGGAAATCCATTCAGAAAACTCCAATCCTGGTCAAAATCTTGGCTGATTGCAAAACTGATCCTAATGGGAAAGTACCAGAATTTTCACTCAGTGAAATTACTGTGTCTGGTTTCATTTTTGTCTTTAATTTGGTTCTTGCTGCTTTCTTAATGTGCACCATGTCTTCTCAGTAGAATTCCATTTCAATGTCATGCTTTACTCAGCAACTTTTGTTGCTGGATCTGCTCTGCTTCTACTACCATCTTGTGTGACTTTACCAGTGCTGTGCTTCCTCTTCCTAAATGTCTATTAATACTCATTCTCAGAGAGGTTTATTAGCATAGCCAAGATACAAATGCAAGCAAGTCTCACACAAAAAGAAAAACCGCTGATATGGTGTTTTCTGTGCTGTGTGAGGTTTGATAAGGAGATTCCTTCATCTGTCAGTATGGGGTCTGGCTTAACCTGTAACCACTCACACACAAAAAATTCTGCAAAATTGTCACAGAAAACCAGATTCTCGAAGGAGCAGGGGAGAAAACCTCTGACAACAACCTCCATGCATGAGGAATCTGAAGCACGAACAAGCTCCATTTTCCCTCTTCAGGAGCATCAGCAATGCCAAGCCAGGGACTGCTGCCTATTTGCATAAAGTTGTCTGCTTAAATATTTAGCCCTGGTCTGTAGCTAGGATTTCTGCACATGATTAAAGTGCTGCTGGGCTGCAATGGGCTGTACGCTATCAATAGTTAATGGTTAAACAGGGAAAATGGGGAAAGCATGCTGCCACATGTTCCAAGAGTGAAAGAGGATGCTCAGTACCTAGAAAGCAGTTTGAGACCACAGTCCAGATGATAGAATAGAAAATAACATGCATTAACATAACCAAGCAGGGACGCAAAAGCCTTGTTTAGTGGTAATCTTCTCTCCAAGCGGGTATAGAATAAATAGATTAAAATCAATTTGGGTCTCCAGACCTTTGCAGTAATCTCTTTAACTGGGGCTCATTAATTCTCAGGGAGATTAAGCTCCATGACTTTAAATGCCGAAGTTAAAGAAAGTAAAATAGCTAATTTCGATACAGGATCTCACTGGGAACTTAGTAGAGTATTAGCATTCATGTGAAAATTCTCCGAATTAATGACCCAGAGAGAATATTACATAGGCTTAAGGTGTCTAACAAGAGGTGCTCCTGTGCATATTGTCTCTTGCCATGCATCTGGATACCACCAAGAAGGGTCTCATTCTGTTTTCTTTGCTCTCCCCATGTTCTATTCATACACATTGATAACACAACCACCACGACCCCTCTCTTTCTGGGGATTGACAGCCCCAGCTCTTCACCTCTCCTTATCTGACGGCTGCTCCAGCCCCTAACTCTATTAGTGGTCCTTTCCTCACCATGCTCTCGTGTGTTATCTAGATAACTTATTGTGGAGCAGCTCTACTGGAGCAAGAGGTACTCAGGATATCAAAAAAATATGGCTTGTGCTGGGATACACCAACTTACAGTGGTAGGAGTATGGGCTGTTGCAGGACATCAGAACAACTTGCTTTAAAAGCTGCACAACAGAATTACTTGGAAAAAGACTGGAGAAAGAAAAATGCATTACATGTGTTTGCAGAATAATAGCAAACCTACTTCCTGAGTTTTGAGATGTGAATTGCAGTGAAAAAAACAAATAAAACATCCACTTCTAATTTCTATGTGCAACGTCTATCTCACAGCTGAGTCTCCAATGAGCTTTTATGCACAGTGATCAGTGTCAGCCTTGGGCTATAGGAAAGAAAAGCAGAATCCTTCTGTGTTATTAAAATAATAGTCAAACTCCCATTTTGTCTTCAGTACTGCAGGAGCTGTTGAACTTCCAGAGATACAGTGTGTTCCCAGGGTTTCTTTGGACACGAGTGCTCACTGCCTCTGCAATCAGGCTTTTGACTTCTGGCTGCTTCTGCTTAGTTTCCTTTTGTCTGCCCCATGCCAAAAGTGAATAATGCCTACATATGGTGGATCAGTATGCTAAATGCTGGGCTGTCTGCATCTTTAGATCACATCCCCTTTGGTGAACTGCAGCTGATCACTTCATCCCTGCCTTGAGTCTAATCCCCATGTCACAGATAAGGTTAAGGATAACTTCATCAAAGATTGTATTATTTTTTTCACAAGTAGGTATGAAGAATACAAATAGGAGTGTGTGTCTGTGTATCCATGCAGCCTGGAAGGTGACACTGTGAGATGTGGACGTCAACCTTTCAGTGGCACTCTGGGTCTCTGGAGAAGACCTTTGTGCTGCAGCCTACAGATAGTTGTCTGTTTGCACATTTCAGTGTATTTTCTCTTATTGTGGTAAATATTTATATAGCTTTTCCTATGGTGTTGAACTTTATCACCTTTGATTGTTGCCTTCAGATTTTGGAAAGCACTCTCAGAATCACTCTAGCTATGTTAGCTGAATTTTGGGTGACAAAAAATATGCAAAAATTCTCTTTGACTTTTAAACTGAGGTTAACAGCCAGACTTGACTCTCAGTGTGTGTATATAGCATAGAATCACGGAATCATTAAGGTTGGAAAAGACCTCTACGAACCCCAAATCCAACCCAAACCCATCCCACCACAGCCACTGACCACAGAATGACAGGGACTGGAAGGGACATCAAGAGATCATTGAGTCCAACCCTTCTGGTAAAGCAGGTATCCTACAATAGGTCACAAAGGTAAGCATACAGATGGGTCTTGAATATCTCCATAGAAGAAGATGTTCCAGTGCTCCATCATCCTTTCCTTAAATAAGTTTATTCCTCGTGTACATACAGAACTTCCTCTGTTCAAGTTTGAGGCCATTACTCCTTGTCCTATTGCTATGCACCACCGAGAAGAGCCCAGACACATCCGATTGCCTTCCACCTTCCTTTAGATATTTAGAAACATGAATCAGATCACTTCTCAGTTTTCTTTTCCCCAGGCTGAACAGACCCAGATCACTCAGCCTTCCTTGGCATGGAAGATGCTCCAGGCCCTTCGTTATCCTTTTGGCTCTCTGCTGGACTCATTCTAGGAGATCTCTGTTTTGAACTGGGGCACTCAGAAGTGGACACAGTGGTCTAAATGTGACCTTACCAGGGCAGAATCAAGGGAGATATCACCTCCCTCGACCTGCTAGCCACGTTCTTTTAAATGCACCACAGGATACCATTAGCCTTCTTGGTCACAAGGACACACTGGTGGCTCATGGCCAACCAGTTGTCCATCAAGACACAAAGGTGTTTCTTTTCAGAGCTCATTTCCAGCAGGTCATCCCCATACCTGTACTGACTCGTGTTTTTTCCTCCCCACGTGCAAGACTCTACTCTTGCTTGTGTTAAACCTCATCAGGTTCCTCCCTGCCCCCCCCTCCAGTCTGTCTCTCCAGGACTTGTTGAATGGTAGCACACTCTCCCAGCAGTGACCATGTCACTCAGTGCCACATCCCCATGGTTCTTGAACACCTCCAGAGACAGTGACCCCACCATCATCCTGGGCAGCCTGTGCCAATGCATCACCACTCTTTCTGATAAAGTTTTTTCTAATAACCAACCTGATATGTTTCTATCTATCTCTACATAAGCTCAGAGGTAGGCAAACCTGTCCAAAGACAACCACGAAAAATCTAGCTTTCCCACTCCCTGGAGTGAAGCAATGCATACTTTCCAAAGGTGACCTTGAAAATGCACATCCTGGAATGCCTTCCCGAAATTTTCGGCATTCTTTAAGGAAGCAGTAAAACCAAGCAGCATTCCAGCTGTTCTTATGCTTCTGCAGACTACAGATAATAATCTATTATGCTTATTTGAACATTGCCTTAATTTTTAATTAGGCTCCTGTGCCTAATTGTTTGGAAAATGCACCTCTTACTAAAAATTTTTGCTCCTTATTACTTCTAGGAAGCTAAATACCTCATCACAAAATGTTGAATTCTATAAATGTCTGTGTTATAGCTCATTACACTGATATTTTTTAGTTGTTTTTAAATAATGCGGCTTTGAAGCAGAACAGAAAGAAATATTTGCTTTAGAAGGAAAAAATAAATCATGGGAAATAATAATTTATGACTCCAGCTCTGACAGGCTAGACATCAATTTGATGCTGTTCAGCTAGTTGTGCGATCATATTAAAAGTTGCCTTTTCTTCCCAAAACAACCACTGAGTTTTGATTTCTCTTCATTAAATCCATCATTAATTTCTCCTCCCAATTTCTGTTTGTTTTCCCTTCCATACTCTCTTGTTCCTGTAAATTTAATTCAGGCAGTGCATCCATCACATTCTTGTAATTAGTATTTGGAAATGCGAAGTCTTCCAAGCATTATCACTGCTGCGTGGGTGCTGAGAGACCAACAGGCCCATTTGCCATGGAATTTTGCACTGATTTTCCAAGTTTCAATTTGAAGCTTGAATTTGGACTGAGCAGGAAGGTCCTGGGTGCATTTTCCAAGTTCTAGCTACGAACAGAGCCATTTCCCACTTTGATCAGGTTTTCAGTGTTTCCATTTTGATTGTCTTTTCAGCAAGGGAAATATAGGACAGGATCAGATTACTATGCTGGGGATTCTTTAGATTCAGAAGGACCCAGGGCTGAAACATGCTTAGTCCATAGGATTTTCATATTTTTTTTTGCTGGAAAAAAAAAATCCAACAACAGCGCTCTTGTTTTTTTTTTTTTTTTCTGGTCTTTTTAATTTTTATTTATTTTTTATTCCCCCAGGACGTTGTGTAGCCACAGTTCCTTTTATGTCTGTATGCGTTAAACAGCATATTGAGATGGAACTGGACTTTATGATGAGACATAGTGAGATTGAAATGGACTTCATGGTGAGACAACATATTTATGTATCATATTTGGGAAACCCTGGTACTATTTGTAGGAGATGAGAAGGTATATGAGGGCTAAATGGGGCAGATCCTGCATAGGCAAAGCCCTTATGCTTTCTGTAGGACCCTGCGATCCAGCTAGGGTAATAACTCATACCTCTTTACAAAACTCTTCACAGTACCCATTTGTTAAACTTTTTACAGGTAGGTTTGATAAATCATGTCACCATTTTATACACGGGACTGAGGCTCCATCACATCACATCGAGCAAGGTCAGGCAGCACGTCTGGAAGATGCCTGAAGTCCTTGGCTGTCACCTTCGCCGCAGGGATTTTCCTTGATGCACTCAGCACACAACACCTGATCTGATCTGACTGCAGCTCTTCCTTCTGCTTCGCCCTCACACTGCCTTAGCAGTTGTCCTCGCCCTCTTTAATGATTTTAAATCACTGCTTCTGATGTTCAGTTTATCTTCCCAAAATACAGCGCCCCTGACTACACCAGCCTCACTCCTTAATCCCCTCAGCCCCTCTGATCACTCCGCACTGCAGTGAGATGAACCAGCTCATGTTGCTTTTGACATCTTTCAAGAGGCAGCTGAATGCCATAAAAGATCCATCACGTTTTCCTTGGTGTCAGAAAGGTTTTGCTATTAAAGATTAGGGAGGCTGGAGGTCACTCCAAATCATGATATTGTTCACTTTATAAGTCCATTTTATCCTGCCACCAGGTATTACATTTGCAGGTTGTTTTTGACTGGGGAGTCCGTGGCACATATCAATTTCTTGCCCTTTGGTTCCTTTAAGCACTGGGATTTTAGCACTGATTGATTCATTAGATGTCTCTGAAGTCAGACAATTTATCTTTTGACGTATATTTTATTGTCTCTATTTCCATGTGCCTGACTTCATTCCTATGAGAACCTCTAGCACAACATTCTTATGTTTATTTAATCCATCTGTTTAAAGGCAGGATTTGTTTGTTTTTTGTTGTGCTTTTACAGTGTTATCTACTGCAGCTGAAATTTTCACCCTTTAGTGTAGCCCTGGCTTCATTGTTTTTTTCTGGTCTTTGAAAGTGGATGAGGTGAAAGTGAAAGCCACAGAGGATGTACTTGGATATGTTTAAGCAGTTAATGTGATAGATACTCAAGTGTAACAACAGACACCTCTGTTGCTAGAGGCTAGCAAGATTTAAGACATTTTCCCAGTGTTTGAAAATTGGGTTTGGTGTCCAGCCCTGCATTGACTCATGCCGTGCAGATACCAACCTACAGAAGAGCTGTATCCATGCAAGGTGTGAGTCCCACACTTGGGTTTAAATCCAGTCTTTGAGATTTCCTCTTCCAGAGTTTTTGTGCTCTTTCAGTGGGGATTAAGTTGTCGTGAGACCTGAAAGCAGTGCTGCTGCCTGCTAACACATTGTCTGACACCATGCAAAAGCCTAGGTTGAAGGTTTTCCCTATTGTTCTTGATATTTCCTTCAACAATTGCTTAAAACAGCATTTTTATTACCCTTAGGAAGGTTGCTTACCTTGGTGTCTTTTTTCTTGACACATTCTGGCACATCCCCATGCATTCACTTGTCTCCTTTCCTGCTAACAACTATTACAGACTTTAAGCTTTGCTATGGAAATGTTCTCTTGGTTGAAAGGGCTCTTGGAAAACCCCACTGTCAACCTTAACATATTAGCTCACGTTAGCAGAGCTCAGACATGTTGATTTTGCATTAAATGCTATTAAATGTTAACATGTTTACACTACATGGTAGCCTACAGTTATACACAACTCTGGAGTATTCCTTTGCTATCATCTGATTCTTTTTAGCAGCCTTTCACCTCACCAACTTTCTTATAGTGTATCCCAGCACATATATGGGCACAAGTCTTGATCAAACGTACTGCAGTTATTCCCCAAATATGTGTCAAATTGAGGCTGCAAAACAACTGAAAAGTGAAGCCTCAGCTTGTGCAGTAAATATGGCTTTTCTAAAGGGCAGATCTTGAAGTGAATCTCATGATTTATTTTCTATAGAAAGACATTGAGATACAAGTCGAGATACAAACATCAGCTGGATCACGTTTGTGATCAGTTTCATAGAATCATTAAGGTTGGAAAAGACCTCTACAATCACCAACTCCAACCCCAACCCATCCCACCGTGCCCTCTAAACCACGTCCCTCAGTGCCACATCTCCATGGTTCTAGAACACCTCCAGGGACAGTGACTCCACCATTTCCCTGGTCAGCCTGTACCAATGCATTATCACTCTTTCTGAGAAAAAATTGTTCCTAATATCCAATCTGAACCTCTTCTGGTGCAACTTGAAGCCATCACCTCTCATCCTATCACTGTTGCTTGGGAACAAAGGCTGACCCCCACCTTGCCACAACCTCTTTTCAGGGAGTTGGAGAGATTTAGGTCTCCCCTGATCCTCCTCTTGTCCAAATGGAGCCATCCCAGTTTTCTCAGCTGCTCCCCATCAGACTTGTGCTCCAGACCCTTCACAGCTCCATTGCTCTTCCCAGGACACGCTCCAGGTTCTCCATGCCTTTCTTGTAGTGAGGGGCCCATAACTGAACCCAGTACTCGAGGTGCAGCCTCACTCACCACTGCCGGTACGTAGGGATGATCACCTCCTGCTCCTGCTGGTTGCACTGTTGCTGGTACAAGTCAGGATACTGGTGGCCTTCTTGGCCACCTGGGCATACTACTGGCTCATGTTCAGCCAAGCACTGACCAGCACGCCCCTATATCCTTTTCCTCTACGCAGTCTTACAGACACTCTGCCCCAAACCTGCAGTGACGCGTGGGGTTATTGTAACCAAGGTGCAGGACTCAGCACTGGGTCTTGTTGAACCTCATCCCATTGTTCTTAGCCATTGATCAGTCTGCTCAGATCCTTCTGTAGGGCCTTCCTACCTGCAGGAATTTGACACTTCCTCCCATCTTGGTGTCATGTGCAAACTTACTGAGAGTGCCCTCAATCCCCTCATCCAGATTATCAAGTAGGGTAACACACAATATAGTAACACTATCATGTTACTAAATGAATGTGCAGTGAAGCCTTTGTTCTTAAGGGATGCTTCTTGTACTGGGTAAATATTTAAGATTCATTATAAAAATCCATTTTTTTAATTAGTGCTTAAATTATGCTGGGAATTATCCAGTGCACAGTGCGTCTGTTTCCACGCTAAGTAATGGCAAGTCAGCACAGCTATGAGATGTCTGCTGCAATAGCTGGGTAACTGGGACCCAGAGGTCTGTAAGGCTCACAGCACCATTTATTTAGAGTGCAATTGCAGTTGTGGACCCCCTGACTTCCCCAGATGAGAAGCCCAAATTCCTAACTGGGGGGGTGTAAATCACACATTTGCGTTTTTTGCTGAGTTCCCTTGGCTGTTGGCTGCAGTGTGTATTTGCTGTAGGAGAGCTGAAAGATCAGCCTGGCACCAGAGGCTGATAATAGGTGATCTGATCTGGCATTCAGTGCAGGAAAATAAAAATTAGGACTGTTGTAAGGTCTAGAGTTCCTTGTGTTACTGCTCAGCAATGTTTCAGCAAACATGAGAGTGTAGGTTTTGATCCCAGTTTAATACAATTCACATGCAGTGTTTTCATTCTCCTGATGTAATTTTTAGTTACACTTAAGAAAAAGGATGGAAAGGACAGCAGAAGTGCTGTTTTCAAATGTTCCATTGAGAAAGCATGTTTTTAAGAAAAGACACCTTTACTAAAAGTAGTTCAGGATTACCTCTGCTGTGATTAACACTAAGTGAAAAACCCAATACTTCACATAGCTCTTACTTAAGACTTCTAAGAAAATGTTTTATGTGTCATAAGCTTTGGAGAAGACAGAGTTAATAATGTGTTTATTGCAGCAGTGTTGCCAGACTGTATTTACTAAGCTGGTTTGCCTCTCTCAGGAAACACTACAGAAAGCTGTTCATCATTTATAAGGTATAGTCTGAAACATCTCTGTAAAGGTGATTTGTTTCAGGGAGGATCTCCAGGGAAGTTCTGAAATGAAAATACGTTTTAAAACGATGAAATCACTGTCAAAAAAGAATCATGAATTCTGATGGTATCTGAGGATAATAGCTTCAAGAGCGCAGTGTAGTGCCCTCCTGTCTCCTGCTGGAAATGGCCACGGGAGGAGAAGGCATGCTGCTGAAATCAATGTTAGCTCTGGGAAAATCTTTTTGTTACTATTTACCCATCTGTAATGCAGATATTGTTTACAGATGGGCTCTCAATTTTCCTGCTTGCAAACTGCCTTGGGAACACCTGATAACCATGTTTTGCCTGGTGAGTTTTTCTGAGCTCAGGCTGTAAATCCTTTTTGGCTGGGGGGCTGGTTGAGCAGAAATCCCCGTGTGGGGGCACAGGCATTACAGACTGGGCAGGAAACAAACTGTTGGTTCTTTGGGGTGGGCTGTGAGGATCAGGTTTGGGCTGTGGAAGGAATAAGACTTTTTATTTCACTTTGGCACTAGATGGGGCTAAGGGACTAAATAACAGTGAAAAAGCAAGGGACCACTAAGGAAACAATAATGTTACTTCTGGCAGATTTAATTAAAACTGACTCTTAAAATGTACAGAACTTTCTCCCATCTCGATAGCCATTCCCTGGACTTCCACACAATGTCCTATCCAGGCAGAAGACCTGGTGGTTATCAGATAAAGCAGGGAAATAGCATACTTTATTCCGAAGGATGCTCTCCCTTTAATACAACAGTTAAGGATCTCGACTATCCATATTAATCCCATTGTAAAGACCTGCTGTCCTCTTGGCTCTTGCCCATATTAATGGCTGACCATGAGTGTTGGGATCTGTATGCAAGCAAAGGCTTCAGTAAGACTGAGTGGTCAGCTGATTTCTCATTTGCTGTACAAGTGTGGAAACCCTTAATGCCATTGGTTAATGTTCAATGATTTGTATGACACGAAGGTTATTTTTCCTGCTCTCAGGCCTGGGCAGATCTCTAGTTGCTTGAGTGAGAGAAAACAACCCTTGGAATGCCTAATGTACCTGGTGAGAGATTATCTGCTCTAGTTGAATCATTTTGTGTGCTTTAAATCTGGTATCATGAGTTCCCCTTTGTTGCTCACTTGTTTATTTCACAAATAGGGAAGTGTCAATAGCACAGGGGTGAGGGAATGGATTTTTACTGGGGAAGTTCCAAAGAAATCTGAAAACTCCTAAGCCTGTAATTTCATCTTTACTTGCAAACTTTAAGGACTCAGAGCTATTTCTTAAGAGCATAGAAAGACTCCCTTCTTTGCAGCCAGAAGGGAGAAATAAAAGGAGAAACACAGGATTAGGGTTGCAAAAGTTAGCAACCCCAGTAAATCCCTGGGTGCCCTTGGCCTTCTTGGCCACCTGAGCATGCTGCTGGCTCATGTTCTCTCTGGTTATGCAAAACAGAACTTGCCAGAGACTTGCAGCATAACATTTTGGTTCTCACAAGGGTAGCAATCAAATTTCCACTTGCTACATGCACTGTTGGAAGAAGTGGTTAACCACCAATTAGCAAGCCTTCCTTCATCAAAGGTAAGGGTGGGAAAGAGCAGGAGCATGCTGTTTGTATTGCACATGGGCCCATGGGCTGCTATACTAGGCAGGAGTGATATATTAAAAAGAGCAGCTGGAAGTCTGATGCCACCTACCTTCCTCCCATGCAAGTTTTAATTATAGCTCTGGACTTGGCTGAGATGTGTCATTGGGCCCTGTGGTTTGACAGCTTCTTTAGAACTAAAATTGGCTTCCGAGGAGAAAGTGTGCCTAGCAAGATGCTGAGACACAAATGCATTTTATAAAAGTAGCGCTGGGGAGAGCTTCAGAATTAAGGCAGAGCTCATGTCAGGGCAAAGATACCTTCTATTTTCTATGGCTTCCAAGTTAACTGCAAAAACCGAGAGGCAGCTCAGGTGGAACAATGGACTTGTGAAGCAAGAGCTCAATGGCTCAAGCCAAGAGGTGAACTATGGTACTGGGAAGAGTTACGTGCTGGCAGTGCACGGTTCACAACCAATCCGAAGAGCATTCCCAGCCAACTTTGACATAGTTGAGAAGTCCTAATTTGACTAGGCAAGGAGTGAGTTTTGCCATGCTTTGTCAAATACAGTGATACAATTAGGGTTGCAATTAAATTAGAGCAGTATCTTGTTCTTGAGGCCATGGAAGAAGTGTACAAGAATCAATTTTCTATATTTTAGATGTGAACCATAGTTCGGCTCTTTGGTTCTCCCAACACATCATTGTTTGAAACTGCTGGGTGCTAAGAATGCTAGAAATTTTCTGGGAGTCCCTGTGATCTTATTCCCCTTCCTTCCTAAGCCCTACTGCAATCAAGTGGAGGCAGCTGGAGTGAAAATGGAAACTGCAGTTGCAATTAAATCTCTCTTACCAAGGTTTTGCATGCTGTATTTTGAATGTCCCAGGTGAATGTCTTTAGTCTGGTGAGGCTAAAATAGTAGAGATGTGGATTTCTTTACCCTTAATATGTATGCACAAATTCTTTTAATATCTGTTGCATAAAATTGAAGGTTGGAGTGGATGCTGCCAAAGTAACATGCACATTTTTTAAAGGCTTTTTTGGTGGTTGTTTTTGTTGTTGGTTTTTCCCCTTGAAAAACTATCTTGGAGCACTTAAAATCATTTGATTTCAAACTTCTGAAACTTTCTCTCTCCTGGGACCAAATTCTGTCACGCTAAATCCCTTTTCATGTGCTCTTGTAAAATAAAGCAGCTTCAGTGCTGTGTGGAAGCTGCACCCTGGCACTGCTCCCAGCAGAAGGTACTTTAGAGGCAATGTCAGAGTGTGCTTTGCAGTGCTTATTTCTGGGGGATCATGCAAGGAAGTGGGAAGTAGAGTGTAAAACAGAGCAACCTGGAGGCTTAGGTCATGGCCTGGTTCAGCTCTTGGAGCAGGATGAGAGGAAGCCAGAAATTATCATAAACCTTGCAGATAAGTCTTGTATTTCTTTTCAACCTCCTTTTCCACACAGGAAGGTTTTAGCTCTCTGTCCTTTTCTTTCCTCCCAATGCCACATCTGAAATAAACAGCTTATATTCCCTTTTGATGGAGGAAAAAAGCTTGGAGGGCTCCTGAAAGGTAGTTTTGAGGCTGCACACCTAGTCCTTTGAAACTGCTGAGCATCCCCAGGTCCTGAAGACCGATCTTTAATGTTGTTTTTTTTTTTACTGAAATATCAACCTTTGTATCTGCATCTGACCCAGGGTCTGTCTTGGATTGGGTTTCAGCTCAGGGTGGTTGAGGTATTAATGTTAAAGCATGAAAGACTTTGGTTCTGACATCAGTCTGGCAGATCCCACAATGAATCCTGAACCTGTGGTAGTATGGAAATCCCATCAGTTGATAGGTTTTACTAAGGAGACCCTAAACCCAAGAGCAGTTGAGAGCAAGATGTTTGAGTATTTGCTTTTATAGTGCCCCAATAAGGGAGTGGTGTTCTGTAATTTGCCTGTTTTACAGATGTTTAGAGACCAGGAACGCCACACAAAGTGGAGAAACAAATACTGCCAAGGAGGGACTTCCAATAAATGCAGACCTTTTTCCCTAAAGAAAACAACTCCTAGATAATTTAAAGAAAGCCACTGGGATGCCATCAAAATTGATTAGGTGTTGGTTCGTGTCATAGGCATGGAAATAATATTTGTCTGTGAAAGTGCAGTATCTATTTGTGTATCTTTAGAGACAGTCTTCCTGAAAGGTATGAATCTCAGAATCTAGAAGTCTTGCTGAGTAACTAACTCAGATAACATGCTGCATTATTGAACTTGTGTACAATGAAATTATTCTTGGATGCAGTGAAATAAATTCTTTGTACATGCTTGTTTCTTCTGGAAATCTGATGGATCTGTTTTATACTGCATAATTAAACATTGCAACTTTGGTGGGAAAGCACATAATGAAGGGGATATAACAAATTTTGGTGATTACCACTAGAATTGCTTAGCCCAACTATAGGATGGTCAACTTGGCTGATTAAAAAGTCTGAAAGAAACACAATTTTAATTAAACTCTACATTGTTCTGCTAGCAATGGTTTAGGTTATTAAGCTATATTTTCCATTAATAAAACAAAAGTTAATGCATTATTTGATACTAATAATGAAATCACTGTAAACAGCACAACTACTTCCATTATCATTTATCACCTCATTCATTACTTTCTGTCAAGGCTGGAAATGCCTTCAGTAGATTTCTTCAGGGCAAGGAGAACTGGGAAGGCACAGCACCTTGGGATCAGTCTTGTCTGCACAGTGTGCTTTGTGCTCACTGTGTGGACAAAGCTGAACTTTGAATACAACCCATTGGACATCACTAACTTCATCGAACTATTAATCTATTAACTCACGGTGGAATCATTTGAGGAAAAAACTTTTCCCATGCCCTACTAGCAGGCTGTAAAATGCTCTGCCAGCCATCGTGCTGCTACTCAGAGCTGTCTGCTCGTCCCACTGTTTTCGGGCAGCAACTTGTGCTCTGCACAGCACCAAATCTGATCTCAGCCCACTCTGTGTGGTAGGACTGGCTGTGTTGCATGTGCTCTGAGGCAGCCCTGTGTGTGTGGAGGGCTTGGATGCATTTCTTAATTGCTTAATGCTCAGGAGGAAAGCTTTTGGTGTTTTTAGTGTGCTTCAAATTGGACTGATTCCTTCAAGTAGAGCTTCTGAGGCTTCTTCTTGTCTCTTTATGTCAGGGGTAACTGCATTAATCTGTTTATACTCGGCAACATTGGGGAGAGAGCAGGGAATAAACCCCAACGCAGTGCTTGTTGTTCCTGGGGTTGTAAAGCTTTGTGTAGCTCCTTCATCTAAAGATGCTGTAATGCAAATGAGTGCAGCTGAAGATAAAATCTGCAGATAAAATCTGCAAATGTCATCTTAGGAGGATGGCTGGAGCCTTTCCTTCAGTGATTTCTGTGCTACTCTCATGGAATTTCCTCTGCAGCTTTGGGAAGTGCATGGTGCTGGTGTTCAGCAGGGGCTGTCCCTAGGGTCTGCTGCAGCTTTGAGCAAGGAGATGCTGCACAGAATTAACTGTCACAAACAGGACATCAGCAGCTTCATTCAGAAAGAAACCAAGCCAAAAAAAAGGGTGACTAGCATCCCACAGCTGAGTTTGTCATCCATCATAGAAATAAAATGTATTTTTAAGGACTATAAAGTAAGCACAGTAGACAAGTCAGAAGAGTAAACAACCTTAAACAAGCAGGTTAGTCAAATCCTGCTGTGATATAAGGAGAATTTATTCTCTAGCAGCATGGGTATATCAGATCTAAATGTTACAATTTACAGTCCTGGCTCAAAGTAAATAGTCATTAAATGTGATGCTTCTGAAGTCTGTATAGACCTTAATTTGTCTTGCTAAAGAATAATCTGTTATGTCATGACTTGGTAGAAGGCTTCACTAAAAAATGCAATTGAAGACTAAATGCTTGTACCTGAATAGCATAGCAGTGTTTAGTTAGAGTATAAGAGAATTTGGTAACCTGGGCTAGGCTGCTTTTAGAATTGTTTTTGTGTCATCTTTCAGTGGTGCAGGTACATCTCAAGACTGGTTATCTTTTCAGACAGTTTTTCTGCTTTGTGCCAGTTTCCAGGCAAGTGTGGTTCATGTGGCTAAATGGTTCAGTGGGCAGTACTGGTGGGTAGTTGGACTAGATGGTCTTAGAGGTCTTTTCCAGCTTTAATGATTCTGTGATTCTATGTGTTAAGCAAAAAACAGCAGTTTCAATTTTGCCATTTTCGTTGAATAACTTAACTTGAAGCTTTGCTTAAACAACAAATGCAGCCTTCTCTAATTCAAGTGGAAATGAATAACTTCATTTGAATTCACGTAAAATTTTCCATTGGGCTGCAAATGATGACCCTTGGTGGCAGAGAAAAGAAAATTCCTCTCCTATCCAGACCTTTCAATACCTTCAGAAAATAGTTCTGCCCTCATGGACTGACACTGAGTGCAGACATAATGGTTACCCACTTATACCTGCAAATCTTCTTTATGATCACCCACAGCTGCCATTCATGTAGTGTGATGGTAAAACACTGCTGTAGTTTGGGATATTATTGTAGCAGGGGACTCCTAAACCATTTTCTCATTGTAATTGTTGTTTGTGTGTGTTGGGCCACTTTAATGTTATCTAGTGTTAAGTGAAGTAAATATAGTGGATTGGAATCTCTGTCCTATAATTGCGTACACCAAAGCTCTGTGGTTGGAAATAAATGGAGTTTTGACTAACATATGAGTGCTTCTGCTGAGAGTAACTGTAGTACTTAAGCTTATTATTTCCCCCTTGAGCAGAATTTTTTGAAACGCTTAAGCAGTGTTTAGGTTTTATTTGTCCTTGGTTTCCTTATGTTCTACAAACTATTCAGTGTCCCCAGCTCAATGCATGTAATATGGATGAAATTCAATGGGATATTCTTGATTTCTCTATTAATAGATGTGCATTGGCTCTTATAAAACTGTCCCAAATATATATATATATTTTTTTCTCCATAAAGAATCCAACTTATCAGAGCAGCATGCTGATAAATGCAGCTTACTGCTCAGCTTTGCCTTCGGTGATGTGCACAAGTGTCTTTCACACTGAACATGACTTGGAAACAAATGTAATGTTGACAAACTTTTGTGATTTTAGGGATGCTCTACAGGAGAGTGCTGTGACTTCTTGCAGTGCACGCAGGTGATGTTGGCATTTTCTGTGTTACATGGCTGATGAACAAGATAGTGGGAAGATTTGCCAAAGGTTGTACGAAGACCTTGAGCAGCACTTGCTGAATTCAAGATCCACACTGGATCTGATCTCCCAGAGCAGGTGGTAGTAATGATTTCTCACTCATGCTGACACCTTGAGCTATAGACAAGCCTTGGTTTTTCTCTTGCTGTGCCAAGCTCTAGATGTGAATGAGCATTGAAAAATTTCATAGTAGAAAGGAAGGAAAAGCACTTTTCCTGCAGGATGTGGTGTGAATGCTAAAATTTCTCATGTTCTTCTTGGAGAGGGGCCAGAGAAATGGAATGTGCAAGCCATGCATGTTTGATGGTGGGTTGCTGGGAACTTCAAGTCCTTTCACAGGTTTTGGCTAGGACAGAAGTTGTGAGCTGTGTCCTCCTTAAGTTGTGCCAGGGGAGGTTTAGGTTGGATATGAGGAACAATTTTTTTCTTTGAAAGAGATGATGCTCTGGCACAGGCTGCCCAGGGGGCTGGTGAAGTCACTGTCCCTGGAGGTGTTCAAGAACTGTGGAGGTGTGGCACTGATGGACATGGTTATTGGGCATGGTGGGATGAGTTGGGGTTGGAGCTAGTGATTGTAGAGGTCTTTTCCAACCTTGATGATTCCTTGACTCTTTTGGCATATGTGGATATCACAGGCAATGTCATTGCTCTTGAGCAGTCACAGCAGACAAATCCAGTACTGTGGGCTCAGTAGGCTGTTCTGCCTCGTGTCAGTGCTGGTAGTGCACTGCATTTGGGTTGCAGGGGAGGAGGGAATGTTTAGAGAAGGACTGGTAATTAACATCACCAGCTGATGACTTATGTCAGCTTACTAGAACAGCCTTTCTGATATCAAGATAGAAATGAGAATCCCTTTCCCACTACTTGTGAGGAAATACTTCTTAAAATAACACATTCTTTGTGCCTGTATTTCTAATAAAAGTTGGCTCCTTGATCCTGCAACTGCATTTCAGCAACTGCTTGATTGGCTTGTCCAAGTGTTTTACAAAGGTTCTGAAAGAACAGTCATCCAAAAGGAATCATATCTTTGCAGATAATGTTGCCCATTAACAGCAGAAGGAAGTATCAATTATTTAAGGTGGGTTGGATAAAGGCCTTGCAAAGAGAAATCAGTTTTATGCACGGAAGGTCTGCAGATCATTTTCCAGCCTTGGGCAGCCTTACTTGATCAGGACATTTGTCCCAAGAGGACCTGCACTAGGATGTCTGTGTGCCTTGCAAATCCCTCTGCTGTTTGCATTCTGATATGGGAGATTCCTGCATCACTACACATCCTGGTGATCTGCTGAAGCATGCTGATGCAAGCCAAGCTGCCTCCTTTCCTCCACCATCCAGTCCCCACCTCTTCTTGAGTTTCATTTGTGGGGTGCAACACCAGCATGTTATCTGTTGTTCCTTCTCTTCAAGAAGGAAGTCACAAAGGTGCAGGAGCAGGCTGTCCCCCTGAACCACAAAATGAGCCAGTGGAGAAGACCAGCATGGATGAACAGGGAGCAGCTTTCCTTGAGGCTCCAGGAGAAAAAGAGAATCTACCTCCTGTGGAAGAAGGGACAGGCAGCTCAAAAAGAGTACCAAGAATTTGTTAAGATGTGCAGAGAAAATTAGAAAGGTAAAAGTCCAGCTTGAACTCAACCTGGCCAATGAGGTAAAAGGGAACAAGAAACTCTTTTACAAATACATCAACAGTAAGAGGAGGACCAGGGAGAACCTCCATTCTTTACTGGATGAGGCTGGGAACATGACCACTGAGGATAAGAAAAGAGTTGAGATTCTCAATGCCTTCTTTACGTCTGTCTTTAAATTCAGACCATTTATCCTTAGGATACTTTACTCTCTGACCTGAAAGTCTCAGCTGGGGAGCAGGATAAAACCCCATGGTTCAGGAGGAAACAGTCAGAGACTTACTACTCCACATGAACTGCCACAAGTCCATGGGGCTGGATGAGATTAACCTGAGAGTGCTGAGGGAACTGGCAGTTGTGACAGTGATCCACTCTCCATCATCTATCAGTGCTCCTTGTTGACTGGTGAGGTCCCAGAAGACTGGAGGTTTGCCAGTGAGAATCTCATCTACACAAAGTGTTGTAAGGAGGACCCAGGGAACTACAGTCCTGTTAGCCTGACCTTAGTGACAGGGAAGGTTATGGAGCAGGTTGTCTTGAGGGAGATCATGCGACATGTGTGAGACAACTGGGGGATCAGGCCTTGCCAGCATGGGTTCACGAAGGGCAGGTCCTGCTTGACCAACCTGATCTCCTTCTGTGATCTAGTGTCCTGTCTGGTGGATGAGAGAAAGGCTGTTGGTGTAGCCTACGCAGACTTCAATAAAACCTTTGACACTGTATTCTCCTGCAGAAACTGGCAGCCTGTGGCTTGGACAGGTACGCTCTTGGCTGGGTAAGGAACTTCCTGGAGGGCCGGGCCCAGAGAGTGGTGGTGAATGGAGTTAAATCCAGCTGGCGATCGGCCCAGAATGGTGTTCACTAGGGGTCAATACTGGGGTCTGTCCTCTTCTATATCTTTATTGATGACCTAGACGAGGGCACTGAATGCACCCTCAGTAAGTTTGCAGGTGACACCGCGTTGCTGGAAGTGTAGAGCTACGTGGGGGTAGTGAGGCCTTACAGAGGGATCTGGACAGGCTGGATTGCTGGGCTGATGCCAATGGGATGAGATTCAACAATACCAAGTGCTGGGTCCTGCACTTTGGCCACAACAGCCCCAGGCAGTGCTGCAGGATTGGGGTAGAGTGGCTGGAAAGAAATGGACCTGGGGGTATTTGTCAATGATCAGCTGAACATGAACCAGCAGTGTGCACAGGTGGCCAAGAAGGCCGATGGCATCCTGGCTTGCATCAGAAATAGTGTTACCAGCAGGAACAGGGAAGTATTATCTCCCTGTACACAGCACTGGTGGGGCTGCAACTTGAGTACTGTTTTGGGCTCCTCACTGCAAGAAAGACACTGAGGACCTGGAGCTTGTTCAGAGAAGAGCAATGAAGGTGGTGATGGGTCTGGAGCACAGGGCTTATGAGGAATGGCTGAGGGAGATGAGGTTATTCAGTCTGCACAAGAGAAGGCTCAGGGGAGACCTTATTGCTCTCTGTAACTACCTGAAGGTAGACTGTAGTGAGCTGTGGGTCAGCCTCTTCTTTTGTGTAACTAGCAACAGGATGAGAGGGAATGTCTTTAAGTTGCACCAGGAGAAATTCAGAGTGGATATTAGGAAATACTACTTCTCCAAAAGAATTGTCAGGCAGTGGAATGGGCTGCCCAGGGAGGTGGTGGAGTCACTGACCCAGGAGATATTCAAGGAACGTTTAGACATTGTGTTGAGGAACATGGTTTAGTGAGAATGATTGGTGTTAGGTGGATGGTTGGACTGGATGATCTTGTAGGGCTTTTCCAACCTTGATGATTCTCTGATTCTAAGTTTGGGGTGGTTTCCATCTAAACCAGTGGGTGTTCTCTCCCATACCACTCTATCTACTGTTGCAGAAACTTCCAGATTCTTACACAGTGGAATGCAGTGATTTATTTCTCATTCAGGTGACACCTCTATTTATCAGTTGATAGTTATTTGAAGCTCAGATGTTTCCATGTGTTTCCCTTCTGTTTATTCTTTAATAGCTTACAGAACAGGAAGATACAACATCTCTTGTCTCCTTTAAATCTGTATTCTACTGCTGTCTTGTCTGTTTAATACATTTCCTTTACAAATCTAGACTTATGTTTCAGCTTAATGCCAGCAAGAGCTCTGGAAGGATTTATTCTTCTGGACCCTAATGTAAAATGAGTAATGCTAGAACTGGCTCCCTTGGTAGCAACAACACATTTTACTACTGATTGTCAGAAACAATAAAAAAGGGAATCTGTTGGTAGTTTCTGTGCTATTCACTTCCTGGGATTTTTGTCCTGAATTAACCTCCTGAAATATATTGCATGAATAACTTTGGAGAAGTTTTCAGCATGTGTATGAGAGAGAGAGGAAAACAATCAAGTTGTTGCTATAGCTCTGGTAATGAACTTACAGCAAATGAGATGCTCATGGCAAGGCTGTGAGCAGCACGTGCCAGTCACCCCACTATATTCCTTAGGGCATATGTGTCATGGACACTGTGTGTACACAGCAGTAAAAAGTTGCACTTCTGCATTTCATCTCACACCATATTGGTGTGATCTGCAGGTAAGCCTCTATTCAAAGTCCTCTGAAGTCCAGATTTCTTCAGAAAGCTGAATTTTGTCCTGTCCTTTGGGTCTGAAGTCCAAGGTCCCAGGGATTAAGGTGTTCCTTTAGAGTAATAGTTCATCACTTGGCTCTTTGCTGGATTCATAAGAAGCAAGATCTGACTTATTAATTTTGCTGGGAAATTTAAGCACTGTCTCCAACATTTATAAAATACACGAGGCTGTCCTTATTTTATAGACACAAATACTATCAGAGCCAATTTTTTTAACATTCACATACTAGCAAAGCCAGTTTTTTTTAACAACACTCCAAGAATTGGATCAGTGAACAGAGAACCCTTAGGTGCCCTGCAACTTTCATAGTAAGAGATTATAAGAAGAAAAAAAATGAGAAGACATCTGTATTTCAAACTGAAAGAAAAACAGATTTGAAATTTGAAGTTTAAAACCTCATGTTACAACGCATCATAAATGTTCTCACATTGCCCCAGCCATGGCTTGGTATTGCTCGCAAGATTTAGAGAGCTGTGTAGATAATGTTTCCCAACTACATTTTGAGACTTGATTTAATTCACTTTTTTTGTTTGTTTTCTTTTTTTGATGAACATTTCCTCAGTGCCAAAGATTCACTGCTGTTGTGCTCTGAATAGAAATGCAATGAGGTTCCTCTAGATTTGTTGATATAGCAGAGTACCCTGAGTGGCAGAAACTTACTTTGCAAAGGAAATTAATGGCTCAAGGTTCCTCCAAGTTTCCAATTTTAATGAAGGTATTATAAAAAATTAAAAAACACTTCCTTTTTGAACTTATGCCATTGTATCCCCGGAGAAGTTTGTCCTACCACAAACCTCTCTGATCTTCTCTGTTTTCATGGGAATTGCATGCACTTGAGTGATTTTAGGTTTTTATTTTAATAAGGTCTGGAATGTTGTGGGTTTTTTTTTTTTGCTTAAAAATTGTATATGTGTCTATCTAGATCTGGAATAAAACCCTGCATGGTGTGGGATGCTTCCGTGGAACTGGCTCTCCTCATTCAAGATCTGAATGCAACAAATCCTTCTGAACTTTCCAGATAATGTTCAAACATCTGCATTACATCCAGAACACTAAACTGCTTTTGCAGTATTAACAGGCATGAAAACTCTGTCAAAAAAGAAAGAAAGAAGAACTCTTGGACTGTTTAAAACTCTGCTGTGGGTTAAGAGTTCCTGCACACCACTTACATCGTTCTTGGTGCTTAGTGCTTCAATAAATGTAGCTGGAAGGGATGTCTGAGGGGAATTGATTCTAAGGACCACCACCTTTGCCCTGCAGGGTTATTTGGATAAGTCACCCCTGGGCCCTGTGTAATTCAGGAGAGACATGGGCACTGGGAGCCAGGATGCCTGTCAAAGCCCAAAGCATGACCCGGAGCTCACTGAAGTCAATGGGAACCTTTCCATTAGGCTGCAAATCCTGAGAGGGGCAGTGGGTTTTATTGGCTTTAGCTCCAGAGCATTCAGGTTTTATTGATCACGCCTCTCCTTCCAAGTGCTGTGTGTTTCTGCTCCTTGCAGTTCATGTCTTTTCGTGCTCTTGCTGTGGTTTAGGGTAACAAGAAGCTGAATGAACTGCAGCTGAGAGGCTTCACTTTCTGCTTCTGACAGGGCAGTAACCTTTGGTGCATGAGCATCATATGCAAAATTATCAAAAATCACGCATCTCCAGGAAAGGCCTTAAGAAGCAAACTTTGAGACAAAAGAAAGGAAAACAGTTTCTGTCCTTCACAGTATTTACACGGTTTGTTTGTACCTGCGTGCTCTTTAAATTATTCTCTGCAGAGATCAGACGTTCTCTGCTCAGAATAACATTGGTTCAAGTGTGACAAATGCCTCTTCCCTCTTCTCCTTGTGCTCTGTTTCCCTATACTGGGAACATCTGATCCCCTAAAAATGAAATGGCACACATCTTGGCTGTGCGTTGTAGTTCTTGTCAATGAACCCCTCCTGCACCAGTAAACTTCCTCTAAACTAGAACCATCCACAGCTATCACTGGTCCTCATAGTAATAGAGCTTCAGTTATATTAAACTGTCTGAAATGACAGGCGCTGTAATAGAAAGCTTCATGCATCCTTCCCATATATCTAAATACAATTTTCCACGCTGCATGTCTCACTAGACAAATCTCCTGGAGTTTTCTCTTTGTGGGCTCATCTATTACCACCTTCCTGAAGAGCAGCTTTCCAGAGGGACATGGTTCATGGTGGTTTCATGCTGGCAGCTGAGATATTTGCTTCCAGAGATCAGTTTCTCCAACTGTATTGGGATTTATGCTAGCATGCTCATCAGTGATGTATATACTGACAGCATTTGTGGAACCACTGGACTAAAGTTGGAAACTGATTCTTTCCAAGTGAATACTGGAAAGGTATAGTGCCATGAGTATGTGTGTGAATCTTGCTGCATTACAGCTGTGCTGCAACACAGCTGTATGGGGAATTATAAGTGCAGATGCCCACGGCAATCGACCAACACAAAAGATTTACAAAATGCTACTGACAAATCTGAACTCCATCTTGGGTTTTGTGCAGCTTAAAGAACACAATGCTTCAGAATAGGAAGTGCCTTTTTTTGCTAGGAAGCACTTAAAATGTTCCCAGAAGTTTGAATATGTTTGGAATCTTGATGGGAAATTGATTACAGATAGTGAGAAGATTAAAAAAAATTGATTATGAAAACAGTTTAAATGTCTTCAAGAAATTTCCCTGTTCTTTTTTTTCTTTCCTAATTATAAAAATCAAAATTATAATGATTTTCTGATCTATGGAGGCTGAAATAAAAATGGTGGAGGAAAATGTCCTGAATCTGTTGAGGAGTATCCTTGGAGGATGTAGCATCACCCTCACTTCACTGTCATTCCAAATCCTGTAACTATCTGTGACTATTGGGGCCCTTCTGGAAAAGAAATGAGACAGCTGATGTTGATGTGAGAAGAGGTTTTAGGGAAAGCACTGTCCCCCATGGAATAAGGACAGTGGAGGTCCTCTCCTTGGTCAAAAAGGAGAGAAAGTTAAAAGATTGGGATGTGTCTTTCGATTGCTGTAGAGTGTTTAGATTAATGTTGATCCATGTTGTCCTTAATGAGATGGCAAATACAGTTTACTCCTTTGCTCACCTTCCAACTCTTTGATCCATCTGGGGTCTGATTGAGGACAGTCCACTGCCACAGAATCTATTTGTTATCCTTCACCATGCCTTGGTTTGCTCTACAGCATTTTGTCATAGGTGTTTTAAGCAATGCAAATTTAGTAGAGCGATTTTTTTTTCCTCATGTTCTCCAACACTGCAAATGGTCAAGAATCTGGAAACAGAATACAGTTGGACGTGTTGTAATTTCAATGGGGTTTGGACAAAACTCTCCGATTAGAAGTTCTCCTTCTGGCCCCGTGGTTGTGAAGCTGCTCACTGACAGCCTCTCTTGCTGCAGAGGATGCGACAAAGATTTTACATTTGTTTTATGTTTGTTGGACTAAACTTCCAGGGACTGGAATCTAATATTCCACCTGTCCTTTATATGGCTCACTTGAGAAGGACGAAAGGCAATTAAAATCACCGGTGGTGTCAGTAACATGACAAGAGCTGACATTTTTAGGTTGTTGAGTGTTCCTTGCGATAGATGGTTCTGCAGTAATTGTCACATCTCATCTTTGTCTTCCGTAGTGAAGCTTACTTTTTTGAAGACACTTCTGGGCTATCCAAATTGCAGTCCTTCAGCAACAACAGCCAGTTTTCTTCCTTTCCTCTGGACAGAGATACACTGCAGTGCTCGCTGTGGTGTCACGCAAATGGCCAGCCACCAGCATGAGGCAGAAAAGTAAATGTGTGTCCTGCAGCTCCCGGTGGCTGTCAATAGAAATGGTGTGTTTGCATAGTTACGGCACAAAAGGAAAATCACACATTTTCAGTTTACTGTGATGGGAAAGCAAACTCTGCTCTGCTGTTCACCCACTGTGTTGGGAAGCTGGCTGTGATGAGATATGCGGAATTAAACTCTTCTTTTTTATTATTATTTATTATTTTTATTTTTAATATTGCCATTTCATTCTGATAGAATCCCGAAGTCTTTCCCATTTGGGCATGGCTGAATGTGCAGTTATAAATATTTATTTGCCTCAGTTTATTATCTGAATAAATAGTAGACACCAAGGAGCTTTCAGTTGAAGCATACATCTTCAAACTGCCATAGGAACCACAAAGTAGAGATATTCTGGGCAAACTGGAAAACCAGACCAACCCATTCATAGATGGGAGCTTATGACATGAGCTCTGCTGTGGTTGGTTGTCCTCCTGCTGCTGCAGTGAGCAGCAGGAAAGGGAAAATAGTGGGAGATCACTGGTGGGAGAGAACGTTGGGAGAGTTAGAGAAGACAGTAAGTGTAATGTGAATTAGATTACATGAAGTGTACCTGCTTTTTTTAAATAACAGAAAGAAATAGAGGAGAGAAAGAAGTTCTGAAGATTTTCAGATTCATGAAGGGGTGCTGGGGCTGGATATCTATTTGCTTAAAACTCAGGTTTATTTGTTTGAAAGTCTGAGCTGCAAACCTCTAAAAGCAAACTTCCGAAATTGGAATAATTTCTTACATAAAATCATCCGAAGAAAGCAGCTTGTAATAGTAAATGTTGCCTCTGGGAAACCTGATATTGCTCTTAGCAAAGGAGATTTATAGAGAGAACAGTGAGTGGAGATGGATGCAGTGAATTTGGTATTTGTGAACTAAGACTGACATGTAAGTTTTGTCCTCACAGTTTGTACCATCATCTGTACCCAAAGATTGATTTATCGTTTCCTAGAGTAAATTCATCATCATTTAGCCATGGATTTCTTTCCTTCTGTCAAGGATTTAGAGTGTACTGAACAATCAAGCAAACTTTTTAACACAGATTAGTTGTAAAAGCTTTTCCATGTACATCCCTGTGACATATCTCAACACTCAAACTCATACCTTGACCTCTCAAAACTTTGTTCCAAGGAGTAGGAAGTTAAGACTTTAAAACAGCAATGTAAACTCCAGCTGGTCATGGTACAGACACAGTCTACCTGGCTTTGTGATCCACGGACTTGGTTAAGGGTTGTGCAACTTGTGGTAGATTTGAAGGGATCTAACACTGTAGGCAAACCTAGAAAATCCTGGAAGAAATTGTCTTATTTCTCCTAATAAGGAAAATTTCACAAATACTGGAGGATGAATTTTTACTCCCATTGGCTTACTATTGCTATACGAGTAAATATCTAGGGGAATTGCTGCTAATACAGCGTTGTACTGCAGGGAACGTGGTCTGATGATTAAAAACTTAGCTTTGTCTTGTCATTATATTGAGACTCAATTGCTCCCCAGGCAGTACCAGTGAAACCTATATTTTGCAACTTCCCTGTAGTTACTCAGCAGCATAATGTTTTCTCAGGATAGGCAACTAGAAGTCTGAACTCTCAGGCTTGTGGTCCACCTTTGTCATATATTTGGTGGACCTGCCCATGTCAGATTTCATTCTAGAGTACAAGGTCAAATTTCTGCCTAAAGGTCCATTAATAACCTAAATGAATGATGCACTGAGTTGGAGTTTTTTGATGTCTTGAAGCTCCAGATGACATTGATGTAAACCAGCTTGTGAAAGCATCTTCTTCATGGTCTGCTGTTGATGTAGACACCTATCTCAATAGCTTTTACAACTAGAGCTTCAAACCTCATCAGATGCAGTGGTGTTGTATCACAAGGAACAGCTCCTGGTAGTTAAGCAGGAGGTGGGGTATGATCCAGTAGCACAAAGCTGAAGTAGCTCATCAAATTTCCCAGACCTTGTTTCTTGTGTAATATCCCACTTGTTGGATGGATTCTCATGTCAAACTGAAAACAGCAAGATAAACTTCAGCATGGGTAACTTGCTGTACGCCGAGATGCTTACTGCAAAATAATTGATGGGAGGTGTTGCATAAAGCCATTAATTTTGATTTTGTTAGCTTGTTAATGGTCTTGCTTGGTCTTTTGTCTTTGCTGTACAAAGCAGCATTATATTTAATTAGCATTGGCTGACCTTCTTTTTTATTTAGCTGGTAAAAAGGTTATTTAAGTCCTTAAGAAGAATTACTACATCTTCAGTTGACCTGATAATTGGTGTATTGTTGCAGTGGATAATTATGAGCCTGAATGTCAACCATCATGAAAGCTGTGCCCATGTGATCCTACTGGTACCTGTCAATGCACTCAGAGCCTTCACTATCAATAAATTCAGGACTTCCAGCAATTAATTCCAATGTCTTAACAGAACTACTCTCTTGGGAAAGTTTTTGTTAAGACAAGAGGGACATGAGGAGCCTAAAAGGCAAAGACACAACACTGTACCATCTTTGAGTAGGAGGTACCTGTACCATGCTAGGGCTGATAATAGGTACAGTAACAATGTGGAAATGCCAATTAGAAGCTTAATCAATAGACATATCTTTCATAAATAGGTTTCTGACCATACATGGGACCTTGTGTATGTAACGTGTGAACTTTTGTCTGGATACGACCACCAGAAACCCCTTACCAGAACCCCAGATTGATACGGTGCATTTTTAATACTAGATTTTAATGTACACAGCAATACTAGGAGTAGGTGGGCACTTAATAGAAACTGTAGGGTTATCCATATGCAAAAATGTATAAGATCTGTGTGCTTTGTCTCGTGGGTGTGCGTGCTGGGAGGAGCACCCAGTGCTGAAATAAAGTCATGTCGGCTTTCTGGTTTGTCATTTGGGTTGTCAAGTTTTAATCCCAGACTTTGGTGACAACATGACATACAAGTATGGTGCATAGAGGACACAGGAGGTACAATCTAGTATTGCTGTGCAGCAAGGGTCAATGTGCAAAGTAAAAAAAGAGTGACAAAACACCTAGTGGCTGTTTATGACTTCTAGGGCAAATGTTTGAGTTTTCTTCTAAATGCAGTCAAGGATGTAGCATAGTGAATATCTGGGCTACCTCCTGATGATCTCTTACTCAGTAATTACTGTGATTAATAAGGAAAATATCAGCAAGCATGACTAAAATATCCATGCCATTTTGAGTACAGTTTTTTCCTATAGGTGTAAAAACAATGGTCTATCCAGAAGCTGAGCAACTGTCTTTTCTGCACGTCTCTTTAATATAGTATATTTACTCTTGTATGTCAGGTTCATTCTTTTATTACCTTCAGTTTGCATTTCTTAAAAAATAAACACTGATACTTGCTGCAGTTGGTGTTACCTGCACTCTCCAAAGCCTAGCAGAGTCTGCTCTGAAAGATCAGAATAATAGACAATCATTAAAACTCATCTCTGCTAAACTTGGTTCTTGCCAATTTCCTTGGTAAAAGCTGTCAGAAAACACGTACTTAAAAGGATTCCTGAATCAAGCTCTAAACCACAGATCCCTTCAATTTCTTACATGGCCTCTTTTGTGGAAGGCTACAAACAGTGGAGGTATCCTATTGCTTTGTCCTTTTCAATAAAGCTTTCTGAATTTGAAGGCACTTATTGGCACACAGTCCATGGTATGTTTTCTCATATAAATTCTGGAGATTGTCTGTGTGTTATCCTTCTGGTTCAGTCTATATCTCACAAACTTACCAGGAACTCAAGATTACATAAAACCTCCAATGGTAATTACCAAAACATACTTCTTGAATTACTATAATGAAGACTAAGTATGATTACTCTGCCCTTTGGGGTTAAGTATACTCAGCCCATCAATCTATCTCATCGATTACAGACTTGATCAAGTATTTGCAGCAGCATAAATCTGCCAGCATTTATGCACAGGTCTCTACCTACAACGGGAACTAATAGTCTTTTATGTTAGATATCCTCAAGGGTATGGTGATAATGGGGTGCTGGAGAGCTGTCGAGATTATGTGGAGCAAACAGACTGTGAGTTGGCTGACTTTATATTGATAAACTTCTTTTTGTTGTATTACTTGCTGTTGATAGATTGGTGTGCAAATGGAACATAACCTCCTCCACTTTCTGGAATTAAAAGCAGCTTCCCCTGCCTTTGCACCTTCATATTTACCTAACTGCTTCATTGATGTTTATGTCAGAGTTGTGAAGTTCAGGTGGAGGAGAAGTCTTCCCTTCTCCTCCAACATTTTCATTAATACACTAATTTTCGTGCCATTTCAGAAAGCTACTTTCATATGGCTCTGACAAAAAGAATACAGATGTCATCTTACAGATGAGCTGCTAATAGGTGGTTGCAGTTCTACCAGACCAGGTTATTTTTAAAGACTAATTCTTTAGAAATTTGAAGGAAAACTTCTGGGTGTGCAATCAACCAAGCTTCCTCAGTTAATTTTCAATAATATAGGAAAGAAAAAATCGACCTGCTAAGAGTCAAAACTGAACCACAACAATAAAAAAATAAATAAATCAACAGAACCTGCAACATTCATAGGAAGGAAGTAATTAATTTAGCTGATGTTATTGGAGTAGCTGACTGTGTTGTCTGCCACCCGCTGAAGCTCCTAACAATTATTGACAATACTGCTTGTGACATTTTGCATCAGGAATTCCTTATGCAATTACAGTTTTGTGTGACTGAGACCTCATAGAAGAATGTTGGGGTAATGACTTTTTAATGAACATAGAATGTGACAAGGTGTACTAAACTTCTGTCACAGCTAATAGTGGGAAATTGTCCCTTGTATATCTGCAGTGGGGTAGATGAGGGATATCATCTTCACCTTCTGAAATAACTTTTTAAATTTTAAATTTTAGGTTTTTTTTTTAACGTTAGTGGCCGCAGGAAGATTGTGGTCTAAATGCTGAAATGATGGATGGATGCATTGCCTGGAATAGGATGTGGTGTGGGGATATGTTTCCAGATACCTTCTTGCTGAAGGTGTATTATAGGAAAAGACGATCCAAACTTGGCTCATGCTAATTTGGTTTATTTGAATTCCAGTTTTTTAAAACTTTCAATCAGAAGTCAAAATAAAGGCTGACTGTAGTGGAAACAAGCCAGAAAAATTATGATTTTTCTTAACAGATGCTTTATTTGCATGTTCCAGGCATCTGTGAATGTTGAGTGTGCTGCTAATTCTGGGCAATGGCTTTTGTTCTTTATTTTATCTATTTAAGGGGAGATGAAACCTATATGCTGTAGCTATTCCAGCTGAAGGTAGTAAAAATCTGTACCTGGAACTCCTACTGTTTGCAAAGGCACATGTGTATTTGACATGCTGATTTCTGAAGGTTTAATCTTAAGAAAAAATCTTGGTCCAATCGATTATTAAAATCTTTACAAGGCAAAAAAATATCATGACAGGAAATAAATTTTTTTTGGGTCAGCGTAATTAACATGAATAATGAAAGACAATTTTCTGATAGTTATTATATTAGAGAGCTTAGCTGACTCATAACTGCCCCCATGACACAGCCAGAATGCAAATTACTTGTATAGAAATAGCGCCAAGCCACTTTGATTAAAATGTGATACATATTTTGAATTAAAAATATTCAAGGTCTTGCAAAACGACCTTAATGTCATTCCCCCCCTCAAGCCAACAAGAGAATTTGCATAATGATTTTTAGACGGCTTTCGTCTTTCCCAGCTTCGAATTGGCAGAGCTCTGCCATTCACAGAAAAGCAGCATCTTACTTTCCTGCTGTATAAGCTGAGCTCATAAATTAAGGTAGAATGAAAATGTAAGAAGAGTTTCGATTGGGTAACTTGCCTGTGGTTGACACCTGAGGGTCTTGACTGCTCCCATGGCACAAGTTGAAGTATGTATGGACACAAAGCTGTCTACATTTCAATTCCCATTCTGTTTTCAACCAAGCTTGGTCCAGGATCACTCAAATTAAAAAAAAACAAACGAACAAACAAAAACAGCTTGAAAGACTTGAGACCCAAGCTTATGGACCTCCTAAAAAATCCCTCTGGGGTCTATTGGTCTGTTTATCAGATCAGATAACTTACTCCTTCAATCTGGTTTTTGCAGCTAAATCCCATGTCAAATTTCCAGCCCAGTTAAGCTCCTGCTCCCATGCTCTTCTCCTACTCTCTCTGAAGTTGTTTTGCTGTAGAGCGGGGAAGAGATTTTATTTAAGACAGATAAGATTTTTTTACCAAAACCTTCTCCATTTTACAGCCTGGGGACTTATCTCCTGTCTTCCAGTTCCCCACCATTAATTAATTACACTTTTCTTTTGACCCTTTCCTTTGTTTTTCCAAAAATTTTTTTTTGGTACCATGGGGAATGCGTGATAAGGACTTATTGCTGTTATCACTAATCCGCATTATCTGCAGGGATGCTGCCTCACTCATCTATTAATCTTTGCACCAAAGGCTGTTGGTGTTTGTTATTCTTCCATCTACCACTTAGTACTGCTACTATATTGCTCTTTGGAGAAAGCAAGCTGAGAACTAGCAGCAATATTCCTTAGAATGTTTTCCAGGTTAAGGATTAAAATAGGAAAGGCTTAAATCTGAAATGGGAGCTGGAGGTGGAGATGGAGAACTCATCCTGATGGCTGGCTCCCGCCACATTGCAGTCAGCTCTTTGTTCAGTTTTCTCATGGTTATCATATGTAACTCCAACTGAATTTCATTACCTGCTGGAATTAATTTCTTCATTTACGTGCCACAGTTGTTTGCTGTGCCTCTGGCACACAGATTTGTTTCCAGTAGCAGCAAATGCAGTAACTGAGCTGTTCCCTGACGTAATGGCCTTGATACTCTCTTCTGTGGAATGAACAGCTTCTAAAGACCCATCTATCCCCTCTGTTACCACATAAAGCTCGACCACAATAATAGTTAGCATGTCAAATTACAACAGGGATCACTGAGGGATAGCAGACTACCAGTTTACCTGCAGGTGGCACAATCTGATCCTGCTTGTTTGCCACTGGGTAGGGCAGCTCTCATTCAAGTCAAATTCGTGAGTGGTTCATTAATCTTTTTATCATTTTATTAATTAAAGTGGTTTAAGAGAGCTGAGGAAGTGGTGAAGGTTTCTGGTTTTAATCTGAGTTACATTATTAAAGAGATCTTGTCCTGTGTGGAGACAGGAGTTGGACTCATGGGTCCCTTCCAGCTTGAGAGATGTTCTATGATACTGCAGCTCCTCCATTCTACGTGGATGAAGCAAGTTGATTTACCTCAAGTTCACTTCTTTAGGTTCCAGATTTAAAGACCTCCTTATTGTTATCCTGATGAGCATATAAATAGATACACACGAAAACCTGAAATACCAAATATATGTATTTAATTAGGTCTCAGATCCTCAAGAAACAAGGAGGCAGATATTAGTCTAACTGATGAGTCTTGTATGACTTTAACCACATGGTGCCCAGTGCACTTTTCCAAGCCAAGATTCCCCAAAGTAGTGTTCAGATCACAGCAGTAACTGCAGGTGTTTGGAACCTCCCTGTGGAATTATTTGTTCTGCTCAGGTCCTTTTGTGTCAATTGCATTTGCACCTACAAAACTTGCTCTCTAGTGAACAACCAGATCATTGTATCTACCCGATGAAATAAAGCTGCTCAGAGACACATTGTTGTCTCAGCAGTCTAAGCAGGAGGATTCCTTCATAAGTACGTAGTTACGCCCAGTGGTTTTACTCTTCCCTTTCTTTCCCAAATTCAACTAATTTTCAGTACAAACAACATCGATCCAGTTGTGTTTTGGCTCTTTATGCTTTCCCAGGGATTAGCAGAGCTGTGCTGTGGCAAAAAGACAGCAGAAGACCAGAGCCTAGTGCCTCATTATTGCATTACCATCAGAGATGAAGTGGTGGTATCATCAGTGTTGATTGCTCAGCTTGCTTTGCAACAAAAGCTTTGCGAAGCGTGTCCTGGTCCTGCTCTCCTCCCCACCCCACTGCATCCTGGTGTGAATTATTAGTTTCTAATTCACCTTCTTAATGCAAGCACGGTCACTCATCATAAATAATTTCTCAGTCTCTGCTGCAGCTAATTAGAAGGCCTCAGAACAAGATGATTTTCAGAGATCACAAATAAAAGTCCAGTTATTCACAGCAGTTGGAAGGAAGTCTGCTTGGGAGGTCTCACCCTCTTAACGCCAGCAATGCGGATATCTCCATCAATGGTGATATGTCCTGTGGGGGAGATGCCTCAGAAATAATTTAGTGGAAACCTATACTCTCAAATTAGCTGCGATTATAGAACATGGAGTGTTTTCAGCATAAATGTGTTTCAGTGGCTCTTGGGTATACAGCTAACTCAAGGCACCAAAATAAATTCTTTCCCTATGGTTCACTTCAGCCACAAGTGATGACTAAGCTTGCTATGACATTTGTAAATGTCATAAATGGCCAAGCTCTGACGACATTTTGTCTGGTGTAATGAAACAAAAATCTTAGTGACACTGCTTTTATCTTCTCAGTTACTAATTGATTGGGTGGAGGCTGAAAATTGGCATTTTGTATATGTAAGAGCTGCATCTTGGGTTTAATCTACAAAATAAATTACACTAGATTAGGAAAGCCAGAATTTCTTGTGACATAAAACTATTTTTTTTCCCATGGTTTTGTCTGAGGAGATGTTTTTTCCTATAATGAATGTTCATTAAAAAATTTCAGCTCTGGGATTCATAGTGGGTGATTTACTGTAATTGTAAAGATTTTTCATGTAACATTAACAAATACAAGAGTATAATTGGGTACGTGAGAAAGCATTAGCAGAGCAGCATGCTGAGCTAGGACTCGTATGTGTTGTATCAGCCTATCAGTCCTAAAAGAGAGAATACTCATTACGTAGCACGATCTGTTCTGGAGCAATTCCGCTGAGATTTTGCTTGGACTGAATTTTTAGTGCTGCTGAAAGGTTGATGATTGATGGCTGTGAAAAGTAATAATAATACACTTAGCACGTCTCACTCACACAACTTGGAGCACTTCAGAATCATAAGGTTTTTCTGTCTCACTGACAGGAGAATTATGTCCAATTTTCTGCAAAGTCATGGAACTGCTGTTCAGTGACAAAGTAATTGTGGCTATCTGAGTTGTCTCTCCTGAGACAAGCCTGGTGCTGCTTCAGGGTGCTAACATACACGGGACATTTAATGTTCCTGCTTTGGTTAGGTTGCAATGCAGAATATGCAGAGAGATCTTAATCCTGCTCTTCAGCAATTGGATTAGCACACAGTATGCCCCACATAGAATAGTTAAGGTTGGAAAAGATCTTTAAAGTTGTCAAATTCAACCAGCAACTGAACTGCTGAGTCCCATCACTAAATCACATCCATGTGTCTCTTCATTATCTCCAGAGATGGTTCTCCAGCACTTCCCTGGGCTGCCAGTTTCAATCCTTGATCATTTTCTCAGTGAAAAAATTCTTTCCTAATGCCATCAAGTTGAAGATGGGGAGAACACTTTTGAGAAATTAAACACCTGGGCCAACTTAGATCTCAGTTACATGCCAAGAGCAAGAACTGGAAATGTCTTTTGCCTTATTCAGACTACGCAAAGTGCCTTTTTTTTTTCTTGTGCAAGGCTGGTTAGGTGAGTTAATCACCACTATACTGAGTCTGGGGCTTCCCTTCACTTCTCTGCTGTGCTAGGACTGATCTTATGACAGAGGAGGGTGTATACTGTGGACACACTTATGTGAAAGCAGGGATCAGTGCTTGCACAACCAGAGGGTACAGGATGGTGCTTTGCAGAGAGATTTTTCTTGTCTGAAAGCAATGTAGCATCAGGGACATAGATAAGTGGGGGTGATGGGGACAGGTTGATGGTTGAACTAGGTGATTTAGACATCTTTTCCAACCTTAATGGTTCTACCATTCTGTGACCAGAGGTTCTTAGCCATAGGTAAGTGCTGCGCTGACACAGACACAAAATTTTTTGCTGGATCTAAAATGAGTGCACATGCTTGCTTCTTCTGACTAATATCACACTTGTATTCTTCTGTTTGCTTGTTGTTTTGAATGCTATAGGAAGACTTCTCTTACCTTGACTTGATCCTTAAATACTGCAGTGATTAATATTTATGGATAGGACGTTAGATGTTAGCTCTATAAAAAACTGCTACTCTGAACTCCCTAAGGATGGCTATATTCTTTCTCAACTGATCCAAAGGGAATTCTTCACATGAAGATGACATAAAAAGAATGAGTGAAAATAGGAAAGAAGACATGAGTGAAGAGGAATGGAAAATAAGGGATTTGGAAAAACGAGCTGCCTCTGAAAGTGATGGAGTCAAATGCTTCCAGATGCAGACACAATAGATTATGGAAATTAGTCAGAATAAACAGGTTTGGATGGCCTTTACAACACTGTTGTGTCAACTGATCTCATTGTATATGCTCAGAACTGTGGAACTATTTGTTTCTGCATTTCTACATTTTTTTTCATGAGATGAGAAATGAGTTTGAAAATGATACCTGAATTAATCTGTTGTTTCACCTAGACTCTTGATGTCTTGTAAAAGTATTGGTAAAACAGAGTGCATCATGTTGATGTTCTGCTTTAATTGGTCCTCAGTGGTGAATCTCTTCTGTTTGCTTTGGTGTATAGAATTTGTGCAGGCTTTCTATGAATTCTCAACTTAATCTGTGTTTTACTGATGATTTCCAGTGTTTGACACTGGGTGATGGTGAAAAGGTAGAGCTGGTTTAACAAAAGAAAGGGCAAGAATCTTCCATTTGCTATCAAGGGATGTCTTAAAATTTGGTCAAGAAAATGAGACCCTGTTTTGACCTTAACATTTGCCATCAGTTCACCACGTTTCATCACTCTGTATTTCTCCGTCATGATTATTAATTTCTTGGCTAGAAATGTTTGGCAATGTTTCCAATTTCTTAATTTGGCAGTGATGGTAGATGTAAGACAGAAAAAGGCCCTTTAAACAAATAGCAAACGTTAAGCACAAAAATACTCTTCTGGTTCCTATGTATGCACTGTAGTTTAGTTATGTTTTGGTCGTATTCTTCTACAATGGGCCAGTGCTCAGGCTAGGCATTGTATTTATCTAATGAGAGTTTGTCAGCTTAGATATAACATGCACCACTGTCATTTTGGCTTCTAAGACTGATTTTGATATACAAAATGTGTAATTTTTAATTGAAATTATAAAGAAAAACAAACAAAAACACTTCAGATAGATGTGTATAATTGCATTCAGTTCTGAAAGAGCTTCTTATACAGTTCTTCGTCTTGCCTGGAGATGGCAGTGTAGCAGTACCATTATTAGATGGTCTACTCCCACGAATATGTACAAATTGCATTAAATTAATAATAAAAAATATAGCTCAGTTCGAGTCAGCTCTGGAAAATTAGACATCAGAAATACATTGGGAAGAAATACATTAGAAACACACAGATAACAAAGCTGAAACACAGCTGATTTAACTAAATGAGAAACTCTTTGAATGGTGAATTAATTTTCATTGCACCCAGACACCCAACATACTTCTAATGCTGGGTGCCATCCATTTTAGTGAATGATTTACAATAAACATGAATAAGAGCCCTGTGCTGCCACTTGTTGGCTGTGTGGCCTGTGTGGCATCGGTGACTGCCACCACCATAAGGGCTGAGTTACCTGGGCTCTCAAGGCAGTCGTTGCCTTTATGCCCTTGTGCCTGCAACAGAGGTTCCTTGTTCATCAACTTAAACCTTAAGTATTTTCAGGATGTTTTGCCTGCTCGTAGCTGTGAGAATCCTTCAACATGAAATGAAATGGTCTTGCACTTCATTGCAGCGCTAACAGTGACGCCTGTTGTAGTAGAATGTGTTTCACATTTCAAGAGTTTGGCAGTGAGTATGAGTGTTATCCTCACTTTAAAACCAGACAGACTGATTCAGTGACCTCCTCACCTCCAGGTCAGCCTTCAGGCTGGCAGTGGAGCTGGGATGATCCAATTCTGCCAGCCTCCAAGGTACTGGGTCATGGTCCCATCAGCAAGGACACAAATGAGACCTACTCCTTCATCTGAGCAGATTTAAGTGCAGAAAATCCCACTGGGTTCTTTGAATCACTAAGAATAAAAGGAAATTATGTACAATATCATTTGGGAACTCACTTCTATATGAATCTCTAGAGATATTGGAACGATTGCAAGTTTTCTCCACAAGAGACAATGTCTGTGAACAAAACGAAATGGTTTTATCCACCAAATTGTTCCAGCTCAACATATTTCCTTTAATTCCCTGTTGTTAAGAAGATTTTTAAGTCTGGTAAGTGGTTTTCTTTGCTGTTTCAGGTTGGATGTCTCTTCTGCTGTATCGCTTCTGTTGCTCAAGCAGCCATCGTTCTGTTCTAATACCTTTGACTGGAGGTAAGTACAGTCTAAATTGTCACTTTGACACATTACACTTTTGCAGTGTGTTGAATAATGAATTTAACACACTGTCATCGTGTTCCTGCACCTTGCCAAATGTTTAAAAGTCGGGTCTGCTGTTTTGTACTTGAAGATGTGGCTATTTGTTTACAAAGCACTTCCCGCTCCAAGAAACGTCATGCATTGCACTGTTGCCATCACTGCAGATATTTAGGGAAAGGACAGAGGGGGCATTCTGGCAAAGGGTGTGAAAAACACCACCAAATGAAAGAGGCTGTTTTTTCTTTACTTTCCATACACTTTCCTAGACCTTGTTTGAAGACTTTATTGTCCTATGGAATTAATGTGGTCTCTGGCATTATCCCATTGATGCGATTTTGAATATAACATGAAAGAATGTGAGCAGTGTTCCTATGCAAGATGGAAAAAAAATGAAGTTCTTCCAGATCATGGATATGCAGGGTTGTGTGGAAGAAGCAAAACTTATATTCAGTAATCAAGTGTCTCATCTGGATGCAAATGAAGGAAAGACCTCCACCATCTGCCTAACGTGGTTCTTCTGCTCCTGGGACTTCCTGATTCTGTCCAAGTTTGTGCTCCAGGGGGAGCAAAGAGTATGGAGGGGGTTGGAACAATTGAGCAGAGGTTGGACATAGACCGGGTGTTGTTGAAGGTGTTAGTCACATTAACTGTAGTCAGTCATAAGAGAATAAGGGATGGATAAACTGTCGTTAATCTTTTTACACTTGGATTAATTGCAGCAGCTGTAATCTCCCTGCTGACTTCCAAATGCTCAGTTCAGGATAAGAGGCAACTCTTCTCTTGGACGAGTGCTCAGCTGGTGCTTGGAGAACTGGTGCCCATACAGGGAACTGCTCCTGCAGCCATAGTAGTCATTCTGCCATATTTTAGTTCGTATTCTCCTGACAAAGTGAATGACATGGACATGCCAAGCTATATGGCACAGGGAAAGAAAACAGGAATCTCCATTCTGTCTTCTCCCTGAATTTACACTCAGACTGCTCTATTATTAAAGATCAGATGAACATGTAGGGGTGCAGCTTGGTTATCCTTGATTTCTGTTTCGCACTTCCATACCTGGCCCCTGTGCATGACAAGGATGATTGGATGCATGGCTCTTCATTTCAGATGAAGCAGTAGAAATGAAATACTCGGATGTAGAGAAGGCAATTATTATTGTTTAATCTTATTTATCACCTTATTTAATACCCGAAACACAGAGACACTAGATAAAACTAGAAAGGAGTGGTTTTAAAAAATAGAAGTAATGCTGAAGAAGGCAAGTGATTAAATTGCAGGATCCTTACAGCTTGGTGTTGCAGAAACTCAAAATATAGATTAATTCAAGAGAGAGTTATAGGACTTCTGGAAGGATGCATTCAGTAGTGTCTTAGGTGCTACCTCCAGCTCTGGAAAGATGTGCTGCAAGTCTGTCATGAAAATGAGTGGCATATGATTGTGAGCTTGTCTCTGATTACTTTGTTCTTTAAGCGTACACTGCCAGATAAACTGAGCTTGACAGACTATTGGATTGACCTTCAGCTTGGCTTGCATTTTTGTGGGGAGAAGTGATTGATAACTCTATTGTTTTTGTCTTCTCACAGTTGCTGGCTTTATTGGTATAGAGTGGAGGTGGGCTATTTTATTTGTGCGTTTATTCCTTTTAAATGATCTATAAAGTTTGGAAAGCTTTTGAATTCTTTCACAACATTTAATAGAAGAAGGTTTTGAAAATTCAGGTCATTATTTCTTTGTGTTGAATTCTACGTTGTGAATGTGGAAGTATTTCCCCTTAAGAAGGTTCTGACTGTGGTGCAGTGATGCTACAGGCCAATTTCTACATAATTTCTGTACATTTAACTTTGTTGGTGATAGTTTACATGGTGGCCTTTCACTGACTCTACACTGAGGATGACGGAGTACTGTCTAGAGTGGTTGTGGAGTCTCCTTCTCTAGACTTCCCTGGACACCTACCCGTGCAATCTGATCTAGGAAGCTGCTTTGGCAGAGGTGTTGGACTAGATAATCTCTAGAGGTCCCTTCCAACTCCTGCAATTTTCTGTGATTCTGTGCAGAGAAATTAGGATTTGCAGGAGAAAGTAAGTGTGTGACAGACACTGCTGAAATGGTTTGACCAATTTTTCATTTCAACAGTAGAGAAATAAAATAGTCTGAGCCCAAAAATAGACATTTTTGAAGCAGAGCATGGTGCTCATCAGTGTAGAGGTGTTTTGGTGAGGAATTTTGCCTAGTAAATAATTAGTGCTCTCCACTAATGAGAATCTAGCTGCTGGAGCATCGTTCAGACTCTCTTATGGCTGCAGAAATAGTGCAACATTCACAGACTTCAAGTCACTAAGCAGTATTTTGCCCTAAGTTAGGCTTCCCTTACTTGCAGCCAGTAGCAAAAGCCTTTCTAGGGCTTCTCTACCAGACTGCAATGGCCATGGGAAAGTCATGATGTGATTACCCGTGACATGCTGTTAAGTTTTCCAGGATGTCTGTATGAGTTCTGAAAACTCATTCCTGTGCATGAGAGCTGTGTGTTTAAGCCACATCTCCTGCACCAACTTCTAAACATTGCTGTCTTTGTCCCTAAAGACCCGTGCTTATGTCTGATGGAAGGCCAAGAGAGAATTCAGCATCAAACCCCAAACCTGATTCTTCTCATCCCAGATGGTGCTGCAAATGCATGGTCGAGCTCAGCAGGTGTGTGATGTTGAGCAGTGTTCTAATTCTGCTGCCATTGCAGGATATCTTTCAGGAGTTGAGCTCTTTCATATCTAAATTTCTGACTTCACATGAGATACCTTTCTAGCCAGGTACTTAAAGGACTGTTTGGTTACACCAGTGAAGGAAATCAAGTTTATCAGCTCAGTTCCTTAGGTGCATAATTGCACAATAGATCTTTTGGGATCCTGGGATGTTTCCTTTCTGCATTTCCTCCATCTGTGGCTAATGTGGAAAAATTTGGTTTTAAAATTCATTTTTAAGACACATGCTTTTTAGATATTGGAGAAACTTTGAGGGCTGTTGGATGCTATTTAGAGATACTTGCAGCTGGGCTCCCCCATATCCCTGGTCATGCACTTCTTAGATAACTCTGCTTATACAGTTTGCATATATATGTTCCTTGCCAAGGAAAGCAGCTTCCAAAATCTTCCTTCCAAAAGCTTCAGTGACTTTTAAGTTGCTGAAGGTCAGTGTATAGTGGCATGACATCGAATGTGACACCACCACTAATCTAATAAGAGGAAAACAGATGTGGGAAGCTCCTATGATTTTCTGCTTATTCAGATCAGATTTGTCCTGTGATTATGACTTTTTTTTTTTTTTGCCTTCTGGAGCTATGGATGTTTTGACAATGCTTTCAGAGATGCATCTGAGAATTAAGAGCTGGTTTGGCATTGCATCTTCCTTATCTGCTGTTGGCACTAATTTAGTAATGAGATAAATGTCGTCCCCTTCAGAAGTAATTAGAAGAACTGATTTGTGTGCATCTCAGACAAGTATAAAAATACTACATATTTCATAATCTTTTCCACTTTTCTCCTAAAGACTATTATCTGGGTAGAGCAGACTCTCCCTAGCTCAGTGGTCACATTTGAACAATGCATGCCTTGTCTCACTTATTTACTACTTAATACCGTTTATCTGTTTCTATTTCCAGCATCACATATTTCATGCTCGATTGGATTTTTGAATGCTTCCCAGTGCCAGAAACCTACTTATCCATCTTCTGTTAAGAGAGTTGGTATTTCTTGTGGTTCAGATCTGCAGAGGCCAGTTTTAATTGGGACCCATGGGGTGGTTACAAACCCTAAAGCTCAAATGATGAGTACAGGAATGGATTTGAAATATCTTATTTTACCTGTAAATTTGTTACTCAATCATAAATCCCCTCCCCAGGGCTCTGCTGGGCAGTGTTTATTCTTTCTTGCTGTCTAATGACAGTACCAATTATCGAGAGCCTGTAAACTGGGAATGTCAAAGGGTTGTTAGTTTTAAAACTGAAGTGAAAAAGTGGTGTGAGGTATAATGCCCTAAAGGATGCCATAAGGGAGGCCAGGTGAGCATGGGAGAACATCAGGGTTATTAGCTGAATCCCTATTGCTCCTGTCTACCCAGATGAGTACACTGAGCACACAGATGTTTCATTGCCTCTGCTCAGCATGGTGCAGCTGTCACGCAATCCTGGGAAATACCAGCTCCTTGGACTAATGAAGAAATCTGAGGTTGAGTGTAATGATGTCTGGAAATAAACAGGAAGTGGCAGGGTGAAATGGTGAAAGTCAGGCAAGGTTGATTTAGAGGAGCATAAGGATCTCTAACACTACTAAAATGCACCTGTCACTGTGAGATCATTTGAAAACTCTGGTCAGGTTTGAGGACATGTCCTTCTAGATCCTTCCCTGAGAATCCCAGTGAGGTCATTTTGGTGGGGTACAGTAACAGAGAAGGAAGGTTATGAGGTCACTCATCAGAATTACAGTCTAAATGTCCATCGTCTTTATAGTCCTTCGTGAACACACTCCAGTGTCCATCAGAAAACAGAGATTGCTTTTAACTTTCAAGCTTGAAGAGGGTAGATTTAGGTTGGATATGAGGAAAAAGTCTTTTACAGTGAGGGTGGTGGGACACTGGAACAGGTTTCAGAGATGTGGTGGATGCCTTATCCCTGGAGACTTTCAAGGTTAAGCTGGGTCAAAACATGAGCAACCTCATCAAGCTGTGGATGTTCCTGTTCTCTGCAGGGAAGCTGGTCTAGATGACCTTTAAAGGTTCCTTCCAACTCTAAAGCTTCTATGATTCTATAACTGAGTTAAGATTGGAACCTGAAAGAGTAAAGCTCTCTGGAAGAATAAAGTGTCTCTGGATGATCATGGTGGCAATGCATAAATTGAGTGATGCTGTTGTAGTCCCTGAGCTTGCCTTTGGCTGCAGCTTCTCTGCCTTCCTTCAAATGGTAGAACACAAAGTGCTGCTTCAAGCTCTGACTCTTTTCTTTGGAGACCAATTGGGCACAGATGGCAAATACCACAGTCCTTGCATGAGTGTCTGCAGGGATGTGGTTCTTGTGAAAAAGGGCTGTAGGGTCAGACCCCTGCACTTTTGTAAGATTGAATCCTCAGCTGGAATTGCATCTTCTGCACTCCATTGGTTTTACTTTTGCTTAACAGACCATAAAGAATTTGTTTACACAGACAGCTTTTCATCTTCCACAGTGAATCATAAAGGAGTTCTCCAGGGATCAGTCCCTGGTCTGGTTGTTGCCTTTCATTTATATACCAGGGTTGGATGATTTAGATCATCAGTGTTTCTATCTGAATTCAAAGGCAGGTGGTTTATGTCCTTTTCCTTTCACAAAGGATCTTACTAAAAATCTACATTATAGATCTGGCAGATTACACTTAGCTTTGAAATACGTTATACTAAACTCAAAAAGAGATGTTATGACCCATTTGCAACAGAGAAGAGAATTCCACTCCATCGATGCTAAAAAGATAGTGTGCTCTCTCATTATCATCCTTTAACGGTTCCTCGCGAGCAATCTGTGGTTGTGCCCTTTTCTAAAGAGAAAGAGAAAGTGTGACAGAGGGACAATGTTTGATGGACTGAAAGAGAAAAATGTTTGTTTGAGAATGGCCAAAAGGGCTGAGTTTTTTTCCCCAAAGTGACCAGTTGGGTATAAAAAGCTATCCAAAGGTTAATACCCCTGGCCTTTTATTTTTTTCACTGTACTGTAATGCTACAGGATGAGCTACAACAGTAAGCCTCCTGAGAAAGGCAAACAGGAACCAGAGACAACTGGAGAGAGACCCTCTTCTACCCTCCAAGTTCCATGACTGAGGTAGGACCCATTTTGTGCAACCCACGTGGTGACCTAATTGAGCAAGCATGGTGTGTGACTCTTGGGAGTAAAAGCTCAAAACTACTGGTTGTGTTTTGGGGAATTTGAATTTAGTTTTAAATTTTACATTCAGTGTTTTGTAATCTTATGCATCTAATTGAATGTGTTTGTGTTCATACAGTTCTGCCTCCAACAGCTGAATATTTCCAAAATGAATGCCAGCTGTTAGCGCTTCACATATCATTAGTTATGTAAAAACCAACCTCTCTTCTTCTGGAACCCCAATAACACATGAATCTTGATTAAAAATATTTCCCCTGAAATGTCAGTGTTGAGGTGATTGTGGAATGTTGCTCAGTTGTGGAGAGAAAACCAAGATTAATAGCACACGGTGTTAGTATTAACCTTAGAGAAAAGCAGATGCTGCAGCTACTTAGATGTGAAAAACACTGGAAAAAGTACCATGATCCTTCTGCAACTCAACAAATGTACTTAATTCAAATTAAGTCTTAGAAGATATAGTTCTTTCCTGTCAGGTTGTTTGTTTAAAAAATTACTCTGGAACAAATAACTCATTACCTCTTCACCTTGCAATTGGTGATTGCTTGTAATAGGAGACCACTTTGAGGAGCAGTTGGATTTTTTATTCATTGCATATACGTAGACCCAAATAATTTTTTTTTATACTCCAGTAAACATAATTTGTGTTTCATGATATATTATGAGTTTCTTGTTGTGTGAATGTCCTAAAATGAATTTATAAATAATTTTTATGGTTCAGCGAGAAAAGCCATTAAGGTGTTTAGAGTGTTTGGAAATGCAGGAGTTGAAAGAGTAGCTTGATATATATGTTGCACTGGGAGTTGGGAGGTGTAAATGAATACTACTGTAGTTCAGCAAAGAAATCTAAAGGGCTTTGACTACAGGTTGGTAAAACTATTTCTAGAAATAGAAGAGAATTCAAAGAGAGAACGTGGACAACTCTTCAGTGAAGATGGGGCAATGTTTGTGTACTTATTGTAATCTATTTACGTCAAGGTAAGTGTCATATGCCTTTTAAATTTTTGAAATAAATAGTCTCAAAACTGCAAGTAATCTAACATTATCAGCTCCTTTTTATCTGTTCAGACTAAAAAATAGTGTTGTGATTTTGCAAGAAGTTTGTGTTGGTCCTTCTGGCAACTCTTAATTGCTCTGGACAACAGAGAACCTAAAAAAGACACCATGTTACCTGAACTCTGGGATCTCAGAAGAGTTTTGTTCATGCATTTCCTTTCTTATGTGAAGAACATAGTTCAGTGCAGGCTCACACTTCATTATATAAGCTTTCTCAATGAATTGCTCAGTCCTGTCAGTTTGGAACACTGATTAATATTGGATATAATTGACTTGCATGTCCTATGGTAAGCTTTCATTAGGTCTGGTTTTGGATAGAACTTTTAATTAACTTAGAATGATTGTGCAAATGCTATCGCAGCACATGTGTGCAAGCACTTCTATACACGTGCCCAGCTGCCATGATGCTCACAAGGGGATTTTTGCCTCATTCTGGATGCTCTTGCAACTAGAAGAAAGTAAAGAAGCCACAAATCAGGGCTATCTGACACAAACACTGATCTGTTGATCCCTACCCATTGAATTTCACAGTAGTTTTGTGCTGAGGGTTCAATCAGAGCCCTTGAAAAGAAACACTAAAAAACAGACAAACAAACAAACAAAAAACAAATATGAAAGACTAGTTGTTTATTATTTCAAATGATGGTTGAGGAGGAAATCTGTGACAGTTAGAAAATGATCTGGGAACTTCTGAGCCAGTGCTAATAAGCTGACAGAAGAACTTCCTTCTTTTGAGGATTAAAAATGTTGTCATCTACAAGGAATTCTCTTTATGTAACTACACAAGTCAAGCTGTTTAAAAAATAAATCATAAGAATAGAAAAATCTGAAAACTGGAATGCACACTGTACATAAGTTGCATAAGAATTTTGTTGTGAAAGAAGGAATAAAAAAATGGCTAATAGTAGTGGTCTGCTCTTTTGACCTCCTTCTCTTTGAGTCTCTGGTTTTGAAATGTCTCTAGTGTGCAGACATCGAGATGTATGGGTTGGCTCTTGGAGTCTATTCAAGCTGTCAATGTATGTCTGGGCAAGATTTTTCTTTGAGGCACTTCACTAACAATACATCTTACATAGTGTGTAAGGATTGCTATGGCAACAGTTCATTTTGAATTACAAAACAATTACATATTAAAACCCTACATAATCCATTGGCATGCAAATTACTGCCAAGAGGCAGGTAGTGACTTGAACATCTTCATTTCTTAGAGTTAAAAAAAAAAATAAAATAATGTTTTAATATTGAATTGTTTCTCCAGTTTCCTTTGGGAATTGTATCACTTAAGAAGATAAAGGATGGAGTAACAGCTTCAGGGAATGTCTTCTGCCAAGAGAGAAGGTGTGTGGCTGAAGCAGAAGAACAGAAATTGACTTTTTGGCATTAAACCATCTTGATCAACTGGGCTGGATGGATGCAAACCAAGAGGCTGCATCTGGATGAGCCTAAATTCTTTGGTCCCCTGATGAAATAAATTCTTTGCCTTCAAGAGCAGGTTCTCCATAACATGAGCTCCTGGAATAAGTTAAAAGGAAACACCATTGGAAGTTCTTGACAAGATAATATCAGTCACCTGATTTTGCAGTTACTGAATCAGTCTCTGGTGGTGTGAGCAACTATTGCAGTATGCAAAATGCATTCTCATGAGTGTGCATGATGGAATCCAGAGAAATGAGATTTTTCCTGATTTAATGATGCACCTCACTCATTTTAAACAGAGGATTGAGCCTAACAACTTTTGGGACTTGAAACGCACGCTCATCACTTCACATTTAACTGATAGATTATATAGAAGTGGGCTTGAATGCTTGCTGATGCACCTTGATAAACTCAGAGCTATTCAAATAGTTTCACAAAAATGAACCTATTTATTTATCTGCAATACTTAAATGCATCTTTTGCCTTTAATACCAATACCTTATGCAAAATGGGTTGTGTTCTGAGCTGTAGGCCTTAAAGCTTTGCTCAGTAACCTGCTGTGCAGTGGCTGGCAACCAGTTTAAAGACTTTTAAAGATGAGGGCACTCTCAGGCCTATGTCTTTCTCATAGCAAGCATCGTTAAAATACAAAGAGCAAGGAACTTGTCATGTGAATAAATTGATAGGAGATGTTACCAGACTTGGGGTTTTACCAGACTTTTGTGCCTTGTTGATTGAAGATCATCTACTAAAAGCTGGGATTTGCTCACATGGGTGGCCAACCAGCATGTTCCAAACCTTGCAGTCCTGCCAAAGTTACCTTGATAGGGTTCTTGCACCGTGCTGCAGGGTGGGCAGAATGCAGTGAGTAAATGACTATATTTGTCAATGGAAATAATTGCTTTTTGATTCGTAAGATATAACCACAAATTATTTCCTCTACTCCTTGTTCTCACGAATTATTTCCTGTACTAGTTGTCAGAAGAAACTATTCTCCCATTTCCAGCTGTGAGACCCTTTGTGTGGACGCTGCTGACTGCCATGACTTGATGGGCTCCTGTACCAAAAAGTTCCTTGCAGATGTGTGTAGGCAGAATTGTCCAATTCTTTTCTTTATCTGAACTGGCATCTTGTAATGTTGGTGGCTAGACTTAACTTAAAAAAATACAGAAAAATCAAAGCCTACCTATTCCTAGTGACTAACCTTTAGTAGCAAAAATCACTTTCTCTACAATATTTTATTTTGATTAATTAAAACATGCTGGTATTTTCATGTATCTGATTAGTTGGGATTGCAAATTTCTTGCAGGGGCTTAAAACTTCTACCACATTTTCTAGGCCACTTATCTGTGAGAAGTGCTTGAAAATGAGAGGTTTTTTTCTGTTGCTGGAATACTACAGTAAATGTCAGTATGAATAGAGTTAGAATCTTGATAGATCACCACCCCTCTCTTCTGCTGTATGTAGGCAGCAAAATGCATGTGCTGGCTAATGGTAAAATGTCATTGCTCTGTTGTGATCACTTGTGGGTATCACCCAGATGTGGGGATGATATTTTGTGTGCTTGAGGTCAGTTTAGAAAAGGGCACAGAGAAAGAAGGGTAAAGAAATGGACGTTTTGAGCTAGAAGTGGTTGCAAAGTTGTGTCTGTACTGACGAACTAATGTCTGATGCTGGTGCAGCGGAACAGAGCATTCCACTTGCAAGTAGTAAATTGTAAGAGAAATGTGTTTTACTTGGGCATGTGGTGGTGTCAGTTACGTTAGGCATGAAGAGGTGTGCTGATGCCTATGACCTATGGACAGCAAATGATAATGTGCTCCTGCCTCTTCCTCAGAACCCGTTATTGACAGGGATAATGGGAAGTGATCCACTGATATTCAGTGAGGTAAAGCCTCCATTCACAGAGAACCCTTATTTTATTTTGATTCGTGATCCTACTTTTTTTTCAGTAGGAAAAGAAAGGAGGCAGCATTCATGATCAAGGTTCTTAACAGCTCTTGGGTTTCTTTTATCCCCCCACAGTGTCTGGTAGCAGTGCTTGCCAGATCAGTTTTCCATCTTCATTATTCCTGACATTTTCTCCAGGATGTCATGATCTACACTGGGGATTTGCTGTTCAACATGCTGGCAATTTTTTATTGTATGGACACGTGAACTGAATAAATTGATATGGGCTATCTTTGTGGTGAATTGTTTAGTTTTGTATGATTGCATCAAAGTACAGGAATGTTTTAACAAGTTAATGAAGTTTAAAATTAATTCTATTCACTGCACTTGAAGTTTGTCAGCAAGTGTAGAAGGGCCTGGTTTTAAATGGGATAGTCTGAGAATGAAAAAATATAGTCCAGATAGTTACAAAGAGGAACCCAAATTCTGTCGGGAGGTACCTGGAAATGCTCCAAAAGGGTTTTGCCCTTAACTCAGACTTTCCTGCTAAGAAATGTAGATAAAAACTATAAATAGTGATACAATATTGTATTGTGAGCTAATACAGTTTTTTTAGGACAGTCTCCACACAAAGGATGCTTAGGGCTATAAGCTCTGCTTTAAAGTGTGTGTTAAGAATAATGGCATAACCAGTTCAGGGAACTTAAGATATATGAGAGACATACAAGTCAGTATTAAGTATTCAGGTCCACAGATTGGATATTCCATAGTCATTTTTCAGAAAAATTAATATGATGTTATTACATATTGATATTCCTGTACGTTCCTATAGATAAAGAGTAAATAAATTAAAGTTTCCATGGTGAACATGTTTGGATTAACAAGAAGCAAAACTTTGTTTTGATATTTAAAAAAAGAAAAGTGAAGAAAAAGACAATGAGTAGGACAATAATTAAAACTGGGCTTGTGGCATGCTATCCCTTCGGTTTTGGGTAACTGGGACTACCTATGCTGCTTGGAAAATAACCTTGACAGGACCATGCTGTACCAAACACAAGATACTCTCTTGTTTTCTTCATTGGAGAACTTCAGTGTGGGTCTCTTTCCTTCAGGAGCCCTATGTATGAGTCTGATTCTCATTATTTCACCAATGAAAAGAAGAAAATACAGCCAGTGTTTAAAAATGTTTTCATTTCATTCAAAGTTTTCACTGTGTTGTTGTTACTATGATGCTACAATTAATGCCTTTGGAAGTAATCTATTTGGGAAATGGAAATACCCCTTGCTTGATACAGTGAAGCAGCAATGCACATGTGCTAGAGACCAGATACAGAAGTTTTATGGCTCGCTGAAAAGAAGGGGGGGAACCTGATGCCTCCAGGAATATTACATTTGTATCATGTACAAAGAGCGTGCAATTAAATAAGCAATTAGTTTTGAATTATTCACTCTTTTTGACTGTTGGATATTTGAGTAGCACGTTAACCTTGAGATGACTGCTTTTATAACCCTTATTGTTCAGCAATAAATCAGATC
>VXAB01004167.1:0-37715 GCA_013399175.1 Odontophorus gujanensis | reverse complement strand
AAACAAAAACAACGAAAGCACCACTCTCTCTGGTCTCTATCTTGGAAAGAAATTTCACTCTTTTTGTTGTATTGCAGATGGGAGATGGACATTGTAACAGCAAGAGCTGGATGCACGCATGAATGTTGATCTTCTCTGCTTAAAGTGCTTCTAAATAACAGTGGGAGGAATGGGAGATAGGAAGAGAAATTTTTCTCTACAAAGGGACAAAGCTTTGCAAGAAAATGAAGGGTCAGTGTTTTTTTTAACTGGTCTATAATTGCACCAAACCTTCCTCTGATCTTAATGTCAGTCCAGCACAGCATAATGACTCCCACTCCTGAGCTGAGGACTGTGTGGTACAAGGCATTTATGTGGATAGTCTCACCCACCTACTGCAGTAGATAAAGAGCAAAATATGGCACAAGGCCATTCAGCCTGACCAATTAGTGAAGTGCACTTGCTCAAGCATGAGCTTCAGTACTTACTGTACAGCAAAGGATTTAAATATGTGCTGAACTTGTTCAAATTCTATCATGTTCCTAAGGCTGTGCTCCTAAATTCACACCATATTTCTTGAATAAATTGGAGAAACTGGAGGGTGTTTTTAGTGTAAAATCAGTACAATTGGGTCAGAACTGAGCCTATTTATTCTAACTAGTATTTGCTCCATCTGCTTCTCATTGTCCAGAAGTAGGACCTATGCTTAACTTCAGATATGTTGGCATCTGGTTTTACTACAAATGAGGCAATGCCTATTTGTATTTCTTGTTCTAGAATTTCTTCAGTTGATTGATACATACCAATTTGGTCTCCATTCTCTTTTCCATAGAAGTAAAGGAAAGGATATAGCTCAGAGATACTGGTCACTGTCATACTCACATGTATCTATGCCCTGTTGCCTAAATCCATTATTGCTTTACCCTAGCAGAGTAATATGTTTCTGTTTGACTGAACAAGCAAAGTGATCTGATGCGACTGTTATTAAATGCCACCTTACATTTCTCAATGCAATCCATCAGCAAATGAATTCCAGCTGCAGTCAAACAATCTGAAACAGCTGAAAGCAATGAACTGTGCACAGCCACTGATACAATACAAACCTGGAAACCCCTGAACCTTGTGAGATGGGTTCATGAAATTGATGAAACAGTCATGTTTGGCATCTGTACGACAACTGCTGAGTCACAGCCTGAACCACTGATGGGGCTCCTGGGAAAAGACCTGGTCAGCCCTGGAGGAGTACAGTTGAAGGCAATTCACCTGTGTAACCATAAGCCTGGCTCCACCCCTCTTAGACCTCATTTAAGGGCTGGCTGCCACTGAGAAAGATCTCTTATTAGAAAACTTTCCTTTGTGGATTTGTATTTTTTTCTGAGCCTAAGCTAAAGAAATCCCTACAGTTAGTTTTATCTTTCCCTTTCTACAGTTATGAAAGCAAATCGTTTCTCAACAGGCACAGCACTGACTTTAGGGGTCTGGTACGAGGCAAATACTTTGCTTGGCAGTATTTAAAACTATGGGATGATCTCCTTGGCTGCTGGGTGTTGGCAGGCTCTTCCTAGGAATGAATGAAATGCGTGGTATACTGAGAGATCTAGCCATAGTGATTATGTTGATCTCCCATTGAAACATAGAGTATGCTGTAGGATGAGAAATGTTTTGTGTTGGACGATGCGTTATGAGTTTTCCTGTTACTTGCTCTATTGGGCATCGTGGCCATTGGATGTGGAAGAAAGAGTCGGTGTTTGAATTTAGCAATTTCTGTACTCTAATAGAGAGCCACAAGAGCAGGAGCCCCTGTACACCATCAACTGTCTGCATTAGAAATGCAGAGTGGAATTTTCACTGCTTAAAGGGGAAGAGCTGGTGTTCGAATTCAAAATAAATCAGAAATATTAATGTGTTCAAGAAATGAGCTTAATGATGTATTTTAAAACTATTAAATTAATGTTTCTCATTAGTGGCACAGCCTAATCACTCTTTGCAAGCAGGAGGAAGAAAGTAAAGCAATATCATAAGAGATCAAATAGTGACTGAGAATTAATTAATTCAGTATTACATAAATCAGGCAGCTTCAATAAAAATACTAGCTGAGTATTCAGCTCTTATGGGCAAAATTAAAACTAAAAAATGCCTTAATTAGTGCTTTTTCATTCAATCCAGCTGACCTATTTATTTTTAATTGAGCTGCAGGGTGCTAAGCATTCGGTGAAAGTGATAATTGTGGTTGTGGACTTTCTGACGTTTCCCTTTGGATGCTGTACCTTGTTTTCTGCAGAATATCACAGAATAGTGGAAAAAAATGGTACCTTGCTGTGCTGAGAGTTGCTGTCCTCTTTTTTCTCCACTTGTTGACCTGCTTTGTGTTCTGTAAATATCCTGTGGCTCTCGTTACCACATCTTTGTTTTGAATGTATGAAGATTTACTTTACAGGACCTGTGAATTAGCTACAAAGAAATAATGACTGAATGGATACCAATAATATAACAGGCGTTGTTATTAAAATTCGCTTTAATAGTTTGGAAAATTAAGGAAATGGGATGTGACAACTTTTTAAACGTATTATTCCTTTTATATTTTATTCATACCTATCTACCATCTTTGCACTGATTTTGCTTGTGCTCTTAAAAATAGACAAGTTGCCCTGAAAGGATTTCATTCCTAATAGCTAAAAGGGAGAGGAAACCAGCTCAGAGAGAGTGAAGGAGGAACCCAGATCATTTCATGAACCTCATCTTCTCATGAAACAATCTTTGTGATTGGTTGATGGTTGGATTAGGTGTTCTTAGTGGTCTTTTACAACCTTGATGATTCTATGATTCCATGACATGCACTGAACTGTCTTCATGGACAATGATGTGAACTGGAGCAGAATTAACTGGTGTTGCTATTAAACACCATTCTGCTTCTGAACATTCTGATTTTACTGAATTTTCCATAGGTAGTCCTCAGAAATCATTCCAGCCTTGCATCCTGCAACATGTTGGGTCCAGTTCTGGGCTCCTCAATGCAAAAAAGACTGGGATCTCCTTGAAAGAGTTCAGAAGAGGGCTACAAAGATGATAAAGGGCATGGAACACCTCCCTTATGAGGAGAGGCTGAGAGACCTGGGTCTATTCAGCCTTGAGAAGAGAAGACTCAGAGGGAATCCGATCCATGTCTATGAATATGTAAGGAGTGGGAGGCAAAGGGATGAGGTTGAACTCCTCTCAGCAGTGTGTGGTGATAGGACGAGGGGAAATGGCCACAAACTGCAGCATAGGAAGTTCTGCACAAATGTGCATAGGAACTTCTTCACAGTGCAGTGACGGAGCACTGGAGCTGCACAGAGAGGTGGTGGAGTCTCTTTCTCTGGAGACGTTCAAGACCCACCTGGACACCTTCCTGTGCAGTCTGGTCTAGGGAGCTGCTTTGGCAGGGGAGTTGGACTCGATGACCTCTGGAGGTCCCTTCCAACCTCTACAATTCTGTGATTCTGTGATATCTCTCCCAGCTTAGGCCCTTCTCAAGCTTTTGCGTAAAGAATTAAAGCTAATCTGAGACCTTGAGCGTTAGCATCATATTTGCAGCTTTTCAGTGCAGTTGTGAAAGCAGCTTTGTTAAAGGTAAGGTAAGGTTTATGCAGTCCCAGTGGTGGTTTTTAATGAAGATGAGTGAAGCTTCTAAGCCTCACGTCAATTCTGATTGTGGGGTAGAGCATCCTGAGCCTGGTCGACTTCTGCAGTGCTAAGTATGTGCTTAGCTGTGAGTGTACAAGGAGTCAGTTTATATTACTCCCTCGATTTAAAGGCTCAGCTCTGTACAGAATGGAGCCAATACATCCAGTTCATTGTGTAACAGGTATTTACTGCTGGGCCATAAATGTAATTCCATCTGGCTGACAACAAGTGTAGGCTTATACACATGCAAATAGCTTCTGCAGGTAGAATGACATGCAACAGGAAGAATAAAGACCACAAACAATTGGGAATTGGAGTTTGGGATTCTGCCTGGTTATTTTTGGCCTCCTGTTCTGATTGCTATGGGTTACACTGACCTAGTGGGTGGCAACCAGACACTGACAGGGAAATAGATGATATTGAAGGTCCTTTCCAACCCAAGCCATCTTGTGATTCCACACCAACTGATGCAGTGAGAGAAAAAATACTAGAAAGGACCATAATCTGAAAATCTTCAACCTCATTTTAGGGTTTTAAAGTTGTATCTGAGGACCTAAGTATCCATTACCAGTAAAAACTATTCAAAAATAATGACCAAGGAACTCCCAATGTAATGAGGGAGAGGTTTCTTGTTAAATGCAGTTATTCTTTTGCCTTCTACTTCACAGAAGGCACACTGGCAGCATTTTCACATCTTTGGCCAGTGTCTTAAAGTATTTCGTAGTTGAACTAAATGATATTCTCATATCCAATATCTCATATTCCAACAACATAGTCATGTGGTTTTTTAGCATGTGAAAGTTATACTCAAGAGAAAGCAACAACAGGGGAGAGGATTGCCTTTCCTGAGTATGCAGAGCAACCCCAGTGGTTATGTGTATGCACATGAATTTTGTATGTGTATGCACACATAGTAAGTGTATGCACATGTAGTTGTATGCACACGAATTTTGCAGACTAAGTGTCCAAAATGAATGAAAAGAAGGCAGCAGTCTTCAGTCAATCACTGATTTTCAATCAAAGGCTCAAGTGCACCTAGAACAGCAACATACCTTGAAGAGTACACCTATGTCTCATTTTCAGTTGAGAGAAGGAAGATTAAATCTCAGCCTTCCCACACCAAGTGTATTTGCAATAGAGAACTTCATTGTTTATTGATTTTAGAGATGGATGTGAACACAAATACTGTGGTAATTGTTTTATACTTCCAGAATCACACCTGAGATTGAAAAGCAACCCAAGTCCTCCAAAACTCAATGCTATCAACCTGAACATGGTTCTAAAGTTGAAGAGAAGTCCTGTCTTGGTTTGAGTGGCCAGACTTTGCTCTTAATATCTCTCCAATGCTTATGATTCTTGACAAGCAGAGGATAAAGTGATGTTTTCCCATAGGAAATAAAAACAGATTGAGGAATTGAGATGGAGATAGCTTGCATTGTGCACTGCATGACCCTACAGACTGGGGCTGCACCTTTAGAATGGATGGAGTTGATCCAAGTCTTCACTGTGAAACTGTAATCTGATTGTTCATCATGTGACACACTAAAAGCAGGGCTTTCCTTGCACAGGTTCTTCCTAGAGTAAGGTCCTTAAAATTTACTGGTCATGTAAAGCAAATTATTTAAGATACGGATTCAGTTTTCAAATGCTTGTGTGCTTTGAGTATCTACTTCAGTAAAACACTGTATGTCTTTTTGGGCTTCATGCTGTCTGATTAAGAAGTTCTCTTGAACTTAATTTAATTTTTTCTATTATTTTAAATTGAAAAGTGCAGATTATTGCATCCCATTCAAACAAGTCTACAGGATGAGCTGAATCTATGTGTTTGGCAAGATTTATTTTTGTGAAGCCCTCAAAGTCACTCTTTAAGTCTTTTTCATGATACAGGTGTCTCCTACCAAAGTACCCAAATATATTTTCAGGGTTGATTTATTTTTCTTCTAAACACTCCTGGGAAGTTGAGGGCTATGCAAACCACACGGGTCACACAAATGTGCTTTTGCTTTTCCAAAAGTGTGTTAAGTCCCTAGGAATTAACTAATTCCTTGCAAGGTTTGCTTGGTGACACTTCAGGGGTTTGGGGAGTGCTGGGGGGGTCTTGGTTCCTTAGGATTCCACCCTTTAAATCCAAGGCTAATATCCCAGGCTTGTGTGTCTGCTTCAAAAAACATGGCAAGTTTCTGTTTTTTTTTCTTTCTTTCTACACACATTTCTAATTTAAATAAAAAGAATAAATTATCCAAGAATGAAATGCTGCTAGTTCCTTGTGAAAGCTTAAGAGAATATTGCCTCTGTTATTTCTCCTGTGTAATTTCTGTATTTCTGGAATTTCTGTAAGTTTCTTCCACTCTTCTCTGCTGAGGAATTTCTTATGAAGATTCAGCCTTAGCAGTGTGTTATTTATGATGCTCTAAGGGCATCTTGTTGTGGGCAACTCTTTCGAAAACGATCATGCAAATAAATTGAAACCTCTGGTTGCAAAGTCTCTGCGCTGGAGGGTTGTTATAACGGATCATAAAAATCTCATTTCCAAAGCACTCCTCCTGATCGTGCAAATAAACAAGGGGGCAGTTCAGCTAATGCTTCTTTTGAGAAGTTTGCTCTCTATCCAGAGCTGCAATTACCAACAAAAGAAAGATGATGTGGCTGTGGGACTTGGAGCATAGCTTCAGTTTGACACCCGGTCAGCTCAGTTTGGCTCTGCCATGCAGAACAGCACTTTCTCGCTCTGAGCTTAATTACCATCTGTGACCAGGCTCGTTATCTGGGGAATTCTAAGAAATGGCTTTTGAAGGGTTGGGACGTGGTTTCAGTGTGGTAATAAAGAGCTAATCACCTGTTTAGGATTAGTGATTAAAGAAAGTGAAATAAACTAAATACAACCTTTTTATTCCAGAATAGCTATTTCTGTGTGGTTATTAAAGAATATCTCTTTCTCTTAAAATTCTACTATAACCTTGAATTAACTTTCAAGTGTAGATAAGCCTTTAAGTTAGGTTGGTTTCTATCTGGGGTGAGTGGAAGAAAGAGAATAAGATCTATTCCATAGGAGTGAGGAATTGCCACTAATACGGTCTTCCTATGATGGTTCCCATAACAGAGAGAGTCTGGAGCCTGGTCGCAGGTGTGGGAATGCTGGGAGGAAATCCTTCTGGTTGCACTGTAGGTACAGCAGCTCCACAATGGTTGAAAATCAAATCTGTTTCTTGTGTTACGCTGAAGCTCCTAGTGGTGCAGATTTTCCAGTCACATTAGGATATGTCATTATATCACATAAAGAACTATCAGATAAAGAACTGTACCAATATACAGTCTGCTCAGTCCAGGCACACTGATGGATTAATTTAGATGAATATCAAAACTGCACATGGCACAGCCCAAAGGCTGGCAGGATGTGGCTCGTGTCTCTCATAACCTATTATCAGCCTCTCTTGCCCCTTCCAAAATAAGAAATGAATTGCATTTCATTTCCAGCAACCACATATCATTTGACATCAAACAACACGCCAGATCCTTAATAACATAATTAGGGGGTATGCAAAATATCAATCACTGTCTAACTCTATTTGATTATTCACCTACTGCTTTCAGTGTTAGACCCCAGCCATGGGGACCCACCTGGAGGCAGTTAAGTAAAAGTCAAGCTTAATATGATTGCTGTTCAAAAGGAAAGTAAATCACAGTAGATATTGGGATGTTTTATTTCCAGCACTAGAATTTAACATTAAGCAGAATGCAGACAGGAATCCAGCAGTCTTTTGTCTGAGTGCAGGCACAAGTCAGAACAGGTAGAATACAGATTTTACATACAGATGCAGAGGGCAATTGGACTCAAGTGACACCAGTGAAATCAGTTGATGCCCCCTGGTTCTGTACAACGTTGCATACGTCCCCTTGCTTTGATGCTTGATGGGAGTCAGGAGTTGAAGGTATATGTATTTCAGTGATGGGACAAAGTTTTATGGATCCATCTGCTAAGAAGGTAATGAGAGGAAGTCCTGGTGGATAAGCCCTTCTAATCAGACCTCTTCCCCCTCCCTCCTCCCCCTTTTTTTTTAACCTAGCATTACAACAACTCTAAAGGAGTTCTGGTGTTGGTAGCTAAGATGCTGACAGTCTCATAGAACCACAGAAAGGTTGGAAGGGATTCGAAGATCATCTGATTCCATTCCCTTCTGCCACGAGAGGGATTGCTGACCACTAGATCAAGCACCATATTGTGTTGCCCAGGATCCCATCCAGCCTGGCCTTGGACACCTCCTGGGATGGGGCACCCACACCTCTCTGGGCAGCAGTGCCAGAACCTCACTGCCCTCTCAATGAAAAATTTCTTCCTGATGTCTAAACAAAATCTCCCCTTCTTTAGTTTAAAATCATTTCCCTTCATCCTATCACAATCCACTCGTGCAAAAAGCTGATTTGCCTCCTGTTTATAATCTCGCTTTAAATACTGGAAGACCACAATGAGATCTCCCCACAGCCTTCTCTTCTCCAGACTTAACAAGCCCACTTCCCTCAGTCTGACTTCATAGGATATCCATAAGGATGCTCCAGCCCTCTGAGCATCTTCACAGCCCTCCTCTGGACCAGCTCCAATAGCTCTGCATCCCTCCTGTTCTGGAGTCTCCAAGCCTGGATGCAGCACTCCAGATGGAGCCTCACAAGGACAGAGCAGAATGGGACAGCCCCTCCCTCTCCCTGCTGTCACCTCCCCATTTGCTGCAGCCCGTGATGTTGTTGGCCATCCAAGCCCCAAGATCATACTGCTGCCTCATGTCCCACTCTTCATCCACCCAGGTCCTTCTCCATAGAACTGCTCAAGTTCTTCTCCCAGTCTGTACTCATATCTGGTATTGCCCCACTCCAACACCTTGCACTTGATTTTGTTAAGCCTCATTAGGTTCTCATGTGCCTACTTTTTTGAGCCTGTCCAGGTCCGTCTGGATGGTCTCTCTCCCTTCTATTGTACCAACTATGCCATTCAACTTGCTGTCATCAGCAAACTACTGAGGGTGCACTCAGTCCAACTGTCTATGTCACTGATAAAGATATTAAAGAGTACTCTAGATGGACCCCTGAGCAACACCACTCGTCAGCACAGGAGAATATTTCTGAGCATCAGCAGTTTCTGTGCAGCTCTCAGCAAAAAGTGAGATGGGACAAGATGGGAGAGAGCTTGAGTTGAGAGATGGAGATGACCTCAGAATAAAGCTTGATTGATTTAATCTGGGACCCTAACTAATAAGGCGAAGGGAGGAAAATTAAATTAAATTCATTAGTGCAATTTGCTAGTCCTATGAAGGCAGCATTTCTACGCTACCTTCAGGTCCTGTAAATCCCTGTGCAAAGCATCCTGAGAATAACAGGTAAAAGGTCTGTTGTAAATATGTCTCTTTTGACGATGTGTAAAGATCTGCGAGGGAAAAACACTGCCTTGGTGTTCTTGTAAACATTTCCTTCTGGCCTTAGGGAGCAAGCACACAGACAAGTTGCAAATTGTGAAACCATCTGCACAAAAATGTACACCTACAAATGGGCTGTAATCATCCTGGAGGTACCTCTGTGCTAAAAGCTTGTGTCAGGGTGACTCCAGCCTATTATTCTTCCCTTTCTTTGCTCCACTATTTACAGGTCAGCAGGTGCCATTGCAGACATGGCTCTGGTGCTCCTGTTTGCTTTTTCCCAGTTAACCGTGCAACCCAGCCAGCCACAAACCATGGGGAAACACACGGAGTCACCGTTGAGACTTTTAATGGAAGTTCACTTGATTTCCATTTGTGCATGGATCTGCTGCAGGTTCAGATCACCTCAAATAATAACACAGCTTCAGGAGCAGCTCTTTTGTTCATTCTGCTGCTTCTGGGCTGCCACCATGCCCTGCTCTGACCCAGAGTCAAGTGCGCCGTGGCAATATTTGCAAGTGCATGTTTTAATTTTCCCTAGTGTTTAAATTTCACAAGGCAGTTTTATGTTGGGTAAAGGCCCTTTTGTAATGGCTGAAAAGATCAGGTGAATTCTAAAGTGTCAGCCAATTATAACCTCGTTGCTGCTTTAATTAATCCAAATTTTAATGTCTGAATGACTTCTTTGTTAATACATTAAAGATGTTTAGTGCTATTAATTGATATGTAACTGGGTAGCACTGAATTTATTATGTGGTTTAAAATACCAACTGGTGTGTTAAAGCTATTTCTGCTTTACAGTTCTATTAAATGCCAGCTTTAATTTGCTATACAGAGTGCTGGAAACTGGCTGTTGATTAAGTTATGCACCAGTGTGGGCTCAATATCTGTCACTGGGCATTTATTATGAAATGAGTATGAAATATCTTGTTTGGGATTCTCAGCAATGTGAGGGCTTTGAGCTGAAGATGAGAAATGAGGGCATTGGAAAGGGTTTGGTGTGTGACACCAAAAAAAGCTTCATATACTCAACATACAGTTTATATGAACCAAAAATAAAAAAATAAAAATAAAAAAAAGCAATCCGCCCAAGAAGACTTGATTTCTTATTTGATAGCAGGTCATACTTATCAGATAAATTGACCAGAAGTTACAGCATATTAAATCAGATATATTTAGTTGTTGGCAACCCTGCCTGCTCCAGGGGGATGGAACTAGCTGATTTTTGAGGTCTCTTCCAACCCAACCTGTTCAGTGCCTCTATTGTTCTGTGCGTTGTCTATGCTGCATGGTGCACTGAATGTGGAATAAAGTACAATATCATCTGAGTCAAACATGTTGCCTTATGAAATAAATTTTCAGCAACTCAGCTTTGGAAGGAGATTTACCTGTTGCCTGGGTCATCTTGCCCATATCCCAGTGAAGAATCACATGCCTGTGGATCCATCTGTTCATAGCTTAGTTCCATTTGAACTCTAACTGTGACCTTCTCATGAGGAATTAGCACTTCTGTTGACTTAGGGCATAGAAAATCCAATCTTTTGTCACTTGTGCTAGAGGTTGTGCCAAAAAGCATATGTGTGGCTAAAATGTTGGCCCTCTTTTGGTAGGCATGGGGATTTGGCAGCAGTAGATACCTACTTTGCACTCAAGTTCCGTCCTATTGATCCAGTTCAAGCACTTGTTTTGCTGATATATGAATAACAAGGTAATTAATGTGCTTTAAAATTAGTCCTACAAGAAGAAAGGAATGTTCTTAACTTGGAGCTGGTTTTGTTCTGGCTGCCTTACAAACTTGCAAGCAGTTGTGTCCACCCACATGAAAAGCTAGGACAAGAGGGAGAAGGATGACTGGAAGTGGTTGGGGTTAGATGGGGATTTTCATCAGCTGTGGCCCCATCTGTAAAATTAAGGGAATTATCCTTCTGCTCTCTCTGTTTTTGCCTGTCTTGTCTATTTAAAAACAATTTTTTTTCAGGGAAACATACAAAAATCTCAACAGAACCTTGTGCTACATGAAGAACAGTAATTCTCAAATACTCTCCTATTTCTTGGGCTATATTACGAACTGAGATTTGTATAACCTGTGTATAACCTTCCAGCAGAAGATTTCTTTCTTAGGCATTTGATATGGGTAATTCAGTCAGGGTATTCTAAGCAGCAGGCTTATAGAGGCAAAAATCCATTTGGAGTGTGGAAAAAAGTGTGAACATTTTTAGAAAATGTGCTTGTATTCCATTAATTAATTACATTAATGGATGCTGCAGCAGAGACAAGTGCACAATGTGTTAAGCTGTGTTCAGAGACATACAAAGAAGTGATTGTTGCCCCAGAGAATTTACAGTCAAGGCAATGAGAGGTAAAAAAAAGAAGTTTTAAGTTTTTTTTATCCAGATGGAGGACAGAAATAAAACGGCTTGTTTAGAATCATAAAACATTTCATAAAATCATTCATAGAACAGTGAAATCACCTTCTTTCTGTCTCTAGAAATCTGTGTGGTTTTTTTTTTGTTTGTTTGTTTGTTTGTTTTTTTTAATTGAGATCTGTATTGGCTTTGGAGGCATGGATGTTACTCTGATGAGGAGTAACATGGTTGTTAATATTCACTCTTCCAGCAGCTAACCTTTGTGGAAATGAGCTAAAGCATCTTGCTGTGTCCAATTAGTTCTTGTGGATACATAGGCTAAAACTTTCTGCTTTGGACCAGATCTGTCACTGGTGCAGTCCTATTGGAGTTGGAGTGACCTTGAGTCTTTGGTTGAGCTTTCAGGAAGGATTTTGAGGAGATTCATAGCCCTCCACTTCAGAAATGTTACACTCTTTGTGCTTGTTTAGGTCTTACACAATTTATGGACCGCATGATTGCTCTCATTCCAAGGTGCCACAGCCGTCAGAAAGGAATGTGAGGAGCTGTTAGAGGTGCACCAAGCCAGCAAAATGTTACTGCAGTGTGGGACACCTCTACTGATATAATGGTATTCATGAAAGAACCAAAGCACAAAGAAGGGGACTCTAATAAATATCTGAACGTCAGAAGGCATAATATAACAGCAGGTCATTTTTCTGAATTATTTAAGCACAGTGTTTGCTATGCACTTCTACCATTACTCAGGTGAGGATTTATTACCTTTTAATTCATTTAAATATATAAAATTTATTTGATTTGGGAGGAGAAGGCAGACAGGAAGGCAAGAAAAATGTCTTTGCTCCCTGTATGGGAAATCTAAGTAATGGTATTGGTATTCACTTGCAGCCAGAGAACTCAAGTGAGATGTCTGCAGATCATTTATTGTGAGGGTCTTTGGCATAACAAAGACTTTGGTGTGAAAATATTCCATAGTGAAACAGGATCTGGAATAATACTTCTGCCTTTTGTCAGATGACTGCCACAGTGCAGACAGATTTCTAAACTCTTTTAATTTTTTTGGTGAAGCCACAGAAATTTTGAACTTGGAGTGTGTTAATTAAACCACATTGTTAATTCTCATCCAGATTCAGGGTACCTTAGGTCATTTTATCATATTGTATTTATGAAAAATATTAAAATGATCACATAGTCATTGTGGGGATTTAATAGTTTAATAAATCCATTTTGGGACTTTGTGCAGATTAATTTTATTGTGCTCTTTTGTGTGGATAAATTTTTAAGGATGGGGAGAAAAACTTTGAAAAAGTAAGTTTCAAATGAAATAAATACTTTCTTTTTTTTTTAATTTAGTATGTTAAAGAGGTGGTTTGCCACATTAGGAAACATTACCTCATGTAAATTTATCCAGTTAATCTGCCCATTATTTGTCAAGCAGGATGGCAAGGCTGAAATATATTCTGCAGAGAATAACTTATTCAGCAGAGCTTAATCCTCCCCATCTATCATCAAATGACTTTATACTCGCATAAATTTTTCCATTATTTGACCAGCTTTTACAGTGCTGGAAATGCTTGGACTGCTAAGCCTCTTTTCCTCCATGCTGCTACAAACTGGCTTTGCTGCTTGCCATGTTTTGTGCCAAGTGAGGGGTTTTTTCACAGTGATTTAGCTGCTGTTTGCTTCAGAGCACCATCAGCCCAACTCACGGTTTTGCAGCAAATTTTGGTGGGGGGTGCAGTAGCATTTGCTCACATGGAAAGTGACTTTTCAAAATTAGAGAGCTGGACTAGGAGAAGGAATTAGGGAAGATCCTTTCCCAGTGAAGTTCAAGGGGATGTGAATTAATCTGTGGTTGATAAATTACAATTGCAGCAGTGTATTTGTGGCTGAAATCGGAGATGTCACCCTACTGTTGTTCCCCAGTCCACACTGCAAATGTCTGGAAGATCTCCGCCAGCCATGCACTGATTTGCAACTCTTCTCCATGCTGGAAGTCCTCAGCATGGAACCAATAGATGCTTTCTGAGCTGGAAGTAGGGACAGGTTCATCCCATTGGGGTGTTTCTTCATGACTTCTCAATCCTCGTGATGTGATTCACTGCAAGGATAAAAGGACACTTAGAAGTTTAGAGATAAACATTCCCAGTTTTTAGCCTCTCCACTTCTCTCTTTCATTAAGGTCAAATAAGAGCTCCTGTGAGAGGTTTCTCCTTCTCTGGAGAACTAAGGAGTAGAAGCAACTGTCTGTTTGCACATGTCCACTTTGAAATATTGTGTCTGTTAAGCTATTTCCAGATAATATGGATCTCTTCTTCCTGAATCAAGCAAGCCTGAGAGCAAGTTAGTTAAGCTGCCGTACAAGACGATTGCTGCCATTCCTTACTGCATCTCCTTCTGATAAAAACAGGCCTGGTTTCAGCTGGAGACAGTTTCTCATTCAGCTGGGAGTTACTTGGACAAGTCGCATCAGATTCAGAAGGGAACTGGGATCACTCAGTTCTTCCCTAAATAATTTCAGTTCAAGTTTTCCCATCGACTTCACTAGGAGTTGAGACTTTTTGGTACTGCAGTTGAGTTTGAGGTTAATAACGTGAACCCTCAAGAAAAAGGCCCTGTAGAGGATACCTGTCACTGCCTTATCTTCTGTCTTGATGGGTAAATTTGAGCAGTCAGACATTTTTTCCCCAGTGCTGATGGCATTTGGCCAGTCTACTGCCTACCCCTTGCAGAGCTGGCAGATTTTCAGACAACAAATGCTTTGCACTTATTTCTGAAAACTGCGATCTTGTCACGTGCAAAATCCTTCCTCCATAGGATGGGGTATTCGTCATGAAAATGTTGTTCTGCAGTTCAGCTGTGCATTTGTCACATGCTGTTTGATCTCTGATTGCCGACATATGCGCAGTGATGCGATGGGAGTGGTGAAAACAGGGAGGAAGTTGAATTTGGAGAAGTTCTCATGTTGCCATGAGCTAGCACGTCCAATGCTGGCACGTGTCAAAATACGGTCTTGTCATCCTCAAAGTTAAATGATATAATTGTTTCAGCTTGGTAATATTTCCATAGAAATTAATTCCTTTAATTAATAATACAGTGGCTTAAAAATTATGTTAGGATAACAAATAGGAGCTTGATACTTCACTGCTGAGTCTACTATTCCTGAAGTTCCTCAGGGATGAGAGAGCATCAGTATTGGTGTCTCCAGAGAGGAAAAAAGTGATGGGAAGGTCTCTGAATTCTAAATCTCTTCCCAAGTTTCCTGGTGCCTTGGGAGCTGGAGTGAAGCCAGCAATAGGTACAGCTATGGTGGTGTTCAAATGAAAGGCTTCTTGTTTTATCTCTAATAAGCAATGATGAAATGCATTTAATGGAAAGCAGTGCTTATTTCAAAGCTGTGGTTTAGGATCCCAATTAAGGGATGAATTTATGCTGCAGGAGGGTATTGCAGACACAGTGCTTTGTTTGTGGGAACCAAAGAGCATCAAAGAGTGTTTTGATTGTTTTCTTTTTCTTCCAGAAAGGGTGTACATTCCCGACTGAACTGAGATGATTCAAAACTCTGAAGAAAAGCTATGGATTTTGCAGGGGGACATAATATCCTCTGTGCTTTTGAAGAAAGCTTCCTTGAGTTATAAACCTGCTGCTTCTTTCTTAAAATTGCTGGGATTAAAGGCTAACTGTGATTCTTCTGGTTTCTGATCTGAATGTTTTCTACTGAGTTCTCTTATAATCAGAGTGTGTTCCACCCAGCCCTTCAGTGAATGCCTAGGACAAACTGGTGCTGATATTCCAGCACTGATATTACTAAGAAACAGTCTGTCTAGGAAGTAACACTGGAAAAACAAAGGTGACAGGCATGTGGTGGTTGAGGGGGCCATTGGGTTTGACTTGATGAATGCCATCACCACAAGGACATGATAAAGCACCTAAATGACAGAATGTGTAAGACTGTCTAATCTCTAGTTTCATATAATTGTACCATGACAAATGGAGGCATTAGACTTGATAAGGTTTTAATAAAAATGCAAATACAGGAATCTTGCACTGGAAATGAACAGGCTCTGAGTACGAGCCACAAGTAAGCTATTAGAAGCAAAATAAACTATTTGTTTCATCTGTGATGATGATGAAAACGAGTATACTGGAGCCACGAGCTGCTCTTGATGATCCTTTCAACTTGTAATATTCTATGATTCTATGATAATGCACACATGTATGTGTGTGTGTCTGTGGATGCACATACAAACATTTTCTCCCAGGCTAGCCCTGATGCTGAACTGTGACAGCAACAGCTCATTAGTGTGCTCTGCATTGCTACTGCAAACCACATTTTGATTTCTCCTTTTGGTGCATGTTGTCAATATGACTGATGGCTTTGACTGTGCCAAATAATCTTTCTGTTCCTGGTTGCCACTTCAGCACTGATGTTCCTTATACCATTTGATCTGAATATCCCATGTTGTCCAGTTACAGGTGACAAGTCAATCTCGGTATAGAGGCACATGATGACAGAGTAGAAGTCATGCTGCAAAGCTGTCAATGGATTAGTACTTGAAAGACCCAGATGAGAATTTGGCACGCAGAGAAGACATTATGAGATGACAGTATTTCTGCAGTAGTATGAATTTCTGCAGTGGTAATTAATAGATGACCTCTGTCCTAAAGGACTTGGTCCTGTCAAAGAGGAGGGTGCAGTATCCCATTGCCAGAGGTCACAATACAAGAACCTCTATTAATAGGAAAAATAAATACCTACTGCTGTTGTTTATATTTATTTGCCAAATGTTATGAAACAGAACTTGGAAAGAGCCTGCTAAGATGATGTCAAGTTGTAAGTGATTAAGGCAAGTGGTGTAATCAAGGGTCTGGAAGTCAGTATGCATATTAAAGAGAATTAAAAAGCTTATAAAGCCAAAGCAACTCCATCAATAAATCATTAAACACTTAAGACTATTCTGTAGGTGAAAAAAAAAACCCAACACATTGTGGAATTCCCCATGGTGATGATTTTATTACTGTTTTGTGTGATTAAAATGAATCCTTTTGCTTCATAATATAGACTAAGATAATGCAGCACAAAAGGCTGATAATTAGCACAGACCATCTGGAGGAAGGTAAGGCTCCTTTTAATAAGAGGCTGGAACCAATTGTAAAATAGCAGGAATTTCACTTCAAGTCGTGAAATGCTGAAGTGAGCAACTGGAGAAATTGAATTAATTTAATGATGCAAGCCTTTCCTTAGCAGGGAGTGATGTATGTGGTGCCTTGTTGCTCGGGATGAATTTTTAATGGAGTACCAAGCACTCAGAGGTCCCTTCCATGACACATGAAGGTTTTTCCTTCTTATTTGTGCTTATATCAAGATTCAGGGTAGGCTAACAAATGAAGCTTGCTTTTTAATGGCCCCAGGTTTATGTATTTGCATATTCTACTTAGTTATTGGAGAAAACTTGATTTGTTAGACTTTATCTGCTTTAGATTATTAGTCTTCCACCTCTTCTCTCACCTTCCACTGCCCGAGGCTGTCCTAACTTTACCAATTCCAAGGATTACAACATAAAGCAGCAAAATAAAGTCATGTGAGTGTTTCATGGAGTGCCATTTTATTAAATTCTTTTGCCTTTTGAAGTTTAAGGTTTACAGGTCACAATGGCTAATCTGAGAGTGAAACAAACATCTTGTTCTTAAATGAGGCCGTTGATTTTGGATGCCTGGCTAAGATAATTCATGGACTGTCTTTTCTGAAAGAAGGTGTAGGGCTTGTGCTCTTTTATAGCATTTTAAGGTAGGCACCCAAAGGCTGTAAACCCTTTTCTAAAACCCATCTGACTTTTATTATATGACAGCAATCAACCTTGAGTGACTTAGGGCTTGGAATGGAAACTACTGTGAATATTCACAACGTCCTTTTGAGAGCATTAATCAGCAGAGACAGGCAGCTTTCACAAGTACAGGAGTTGGAGCTACCAGACTTCAGAATCTGCAATCTTGCTTTGAGACCATCCTAATAAACTTTGGAAGTAGTGAATCGTACATTACTGAGAGTTGAAAGGAGTTCTGTATGAATCTGCTCCCCAGGGAGCACAGTTGTGTTCTGTATCTGCCTCTACAAAGTTATAGTTATTGTTTCTGTGTGTGCATGTGCATACACAAACAGGATTGCCACCTACCAAAGAGTCCTTTCAAACTCAGTGCAAGTCAATTCTGCTTCTCTGCCTGTGAACTTAGAAGGCCCTTGCTATGCCAAAGCTTCCTAGGAGAGGCTCTGTCATTGACCTGATGTTATCCTTGCTTAAAAAATCTACATTGTCCCTTAAAGTGACTGTAGAAAGCAACAGTAGAGGTGCAGATAAGGAGTGACATGACTGACTGTGATGGCTGGATCAGTCCAACTAATTTGCAAGCTCTAATTAAAACACAAGGGACAGGATGGAGACTCCATGACAGCATTATTTATGTTTCTGCCACTGTAACTTTCTGTCAGCAAGAGAAATTGGCTTTCTGGCTCTCTGTCTTCTATGAATTCTAGTTATCTGCATATAGAGCTTTTGAATTTTCTTAATTAATAAATATTCATTAACCATTACTTATATGGAACTAGTTCTGAAGTCTGGATGGCAGAACCCTCAGGCTTTAGACTGGACACCTCCATAGCTTGTTCTCATCCCAATCACACCAGTAAGTGCTTATATATAGTTTATTTTTCCCAATTGTTGACATTTACATATGCTAAACTGACGGATACTTTAGTATTTCTCCTATTTTGACCTGAAAATATGGATGGTTAACTGTGGAGTTTGTTTTTGCTTTCCATACACTAACAACCAAGTTTTTGCTCCTGATGTTGACAGAAGAGATTGAGTTATTTTCCTTCGGAATGGATTTTGTTGACAGGATGGATTTAGACTGTTGACAAAACACATTCTGTTAGCATGGTGGCCTAAAGCTTTGATGAAATATGTTTTATTGGCAGGATGGATTGAGATTGTGGTGACAAAATGCAAACAGCCTAATCCATTCCGTTGATAAAACACATTCATCTAACTATCAAATCCATCCAGTTGACAAACCTATTTCTGTTTGAAACTGAAAAGCAGATTTTTGAGGAGAAGAAATAAATTCCCATGGAGCTGAATGAGAAGTTGTACTAGAGATGTGGACCTCTACAAGAAAGGCATTAAAAATGACAGGAAAGATAACTGTAGAAGGAAATATCCCCCATTCCTGCAGCATGATGCAGCCCTGCACTGATCTGCAAGCTGCATGAGTGCTCTGTAAGTCCTCTGTGAGATGCCCTACAGCATCCTGCAGGATTTTCAAGGGAGGCCTAGAAGATGCATTCATAGTTGGCCCTGCTCATTGAATTAATCACTTTTCTGACTATCGTAATCATTGTTATCAGTAGTTAGACTGGACTTTGGGACCTGAACCACCTGTTAGTTGAAGCAGATGGATTTCACCATGGGGTATCTCTGTGCAGTTGGTCTGCTTTTCTCTGTCTGAATGCCTGCCTTTCATCCTTGCAGACATTTCTGCCTATCTAATCTCTCTTCTAGGTGGTCCCATTAGTTACTGCAACTTATTTACACCAGGATTTTGTCCATTTTCTGCCTCAGTCTCAGTTTATTTCCCTAAAGGACTTCTACTCAGAGTTCCTTTTGTTAAAGGGTAAGAGATGACACATAAATGACAGCAAAATTTGGATCTGTTTCTTCAGAAATTCATGTTGCAGATGCTTTCACTAAACTGTGTGACATCAAAAGTCAGTATTGTCCTCCCCAAAATGCATAGCATCTGTTTCTAATGCATAGGAGGGAAACAGTCTGGCCACACATCCTTCCTTGCCATGGTATCAGATATAGCAATTTGTCCATTTTGACATTTAGAATATTCAGAAATGGAGAACTCAGTCAATGAGATTGTGTTCTTTGTGTGTCAGAGGACATAGGAATCAATATATTAATACCACTCTGCAACATTTTGACATTTGAAGTTGCTCAGTTTACACTTTCTATTTAAAAATATTAGATTTGATCAGTCAGCTGAGAGTTGCAGAAATCAACATTCCTCCCCCAACCTTCATCTCATACCAAGAAAGAAAGGGAAAAATGAGTGTTGCTTATAGCCCTCCACTTATCTTAAGTCTGGTGCCAAATTTGACTTTGGTATGGCTCAAATATGAGCAACTTCCCAAGTGGGGAGGAACCAGCAGGGTGAGCCAGACTAGAGCAGGGAGAGATTCCCTTGTTAGCTGTCTTGCTCTTGGTCCCAGTGGTTGCCTGTGTGACACCCACATCAAGCAAGGTGTCCCAGAGATCTGCTCTAGTTAAGCTCATCCATGCCAACTGTACATTAAGGATGAGCTAAAGGTGTTGGTTGGATAGACTGCAGGATTTTGCCCCCAGAATATTGCTTTGAAACCTCCTGTTGGGGCACCCCTGACTGCAAGGGGAAATGCTGACATATGGGATGTTTCCTTTGGTTTCTAAGCCTGAACTATGAATGTGGCAGCTCTTGTAGGCACCTGTGTTAAAGGAGAAGGAATCGTGGTGTCTCAGCACGACTAACATCTTGTGAGCAGCAACAGTATTTTGCTTTTGTTCCTTGGGGGTAGCATGCACGTGAGGTTGTGTATGAGAAGAACAATCTGTTCACTGAAGATGCAGAAATATTCCCCATGGCTTTAAAGGCTGCCTTATTTCTGTAATGACCTTTTGCAACACAAGTGTGTGCATGTGAAAGGATAAACAGAATGAAATGAACGGCTTGTTCTAGTTAACCAAGTCCCTGGAAAAGGTCTGTGGACAATGGGAAGGGATTGGAGTGTTCTGTGTTGTAGGAAAACACTTTGGTGCCAATCTTCCTGCCAGTCAGCAAGACAGAAGGAAAAGGGAAAATGAGCCATAAATGCTTTGCTGCATTGCTCTGTGCTCACGTCGAGCCTAAAGGCAGGGTCTAACTCTGTCTGTGGAGAGCCTCAAAGCTCTGTCTTGTTTCCAGCATCCTTCCCAGGTGACTCCCTGCTATAATACATCTCCATTGATAGGCAGGCTGCTTTTCTCTCCATTTCATCCCATGACATCTAGCTGAAATGTCTTTTCTTCTATTGTTTCCTGAGTCCTGGCAATGTGGTTAGGTACTGTGCATCATCCTCCTGTGTCTGTTCTTCCTCTGGTGTCAAAATGGGTTTACCTGACCTGTGTGAAATGGTGTTTGTTCTACCATCCTAATTAATTATGCTGACATGGCTGGCGAGGAGGATGCCAAGCACTGTGCCATTAGCATTCAGAAGCATTTTCTCAGGATGAAAAAGGGCAGAGCAGAGAAACAAAAGAAAGCAGAAAGATAATGAGGGAGCCTGTGACCTTTCCGAGGTCTCATTCCCAGAGACTCATGCATTATTTCAGCGGCTGTGCAATTATCTTGTGTCATTACTGTACATGTAGGCAAACCCTTCCAGGGAGGTCTTGCAGAACTGAATGGAAAATGACAACATTTCAGAGGCTGAAGAGGGTTTTTCACTGTACTCTAGCTTTCTAAAAGATAATTCAGAGCCCTCATAATTACTGGGGCAACACCTTGGTCTAGAAGGGCCAATGGGACCAGATTTTCTCTGGATTGCCAAGCAACCTGTCCATTTTGTAAATGAGAAAGTGCAGACAGGCCAATGGACTCATCCAAAATGAAGCTGCCAAGAGTGGGAAGGACAGATTTCAAACAACCTGAAGTTATCTTCTCAGCACTCCATCTCTACAGAAATGGGATTTGTAGTTTGTCTGCCAGAAAATCCTATTTCTGAAGCTTTGCGCGCTGTTATTGCCCCTGCTAACTCCAGTTATAACCCTGAGCTCGCCTCCACTGAGGCTGTTTTGCAGATGACACTGTTTGCCCTGAGGGCTTTGTTGTGCAGATATTAGTGTATGACTATGTGCAGCAGCTCAGTGCAAGGAAGTGGAAGCAATCCAGTAGCTCTGTGTGCAATATTTATTGTCGTACGCTCTAAGACAAAATCATTTGCATACAAGATGCAACAAGGGCCATAAAATAGCACACATTGACTGTAACCATCATTGTTGAAGACGTTAATACATCAAATGATTTATGACTGTTATTTTCCTTGATTAAAGGAGATGACGTCTGTTCCGGAGGGTGCTGCTGTTCTTCCTTCCTCAAACTTAATGAAACAGTATCAATTTTGCAAAGTGAGAACAGGCATCCTTATGAAACGCTGCCAGACTTGCAGGAGTCTGACTTGAGAATTTCAGAAAATACTGTTGTAGAGCAAAAAAATGCCATTTTTAACATATTATCCACCTGTAATAGGCCATGTGCTAGACTGCTGTCATACTCTGGGGGAGAATGGAACTAAGTTTCTGCTCCTGCATGAAACTTCATGCTAGATTTGGGGTGAATTCATGTGACTGCTGTGCTTTCTTGATAATCCTTTTGATTTGACACATCTGGAAGGTGAGCATTGGCTGCACTGAAGGTGATCAAATGAACCTTCACTCTGATGAATCCAGGATTTTACATACACCACTGTGCCCGGCGTTGAGATTTGGGAATGAAAATATAAAATAAGTGCAGAGTACTTTTAAATGAAAATGAGCCTGAGAAAATCAATCCGTGGGGAATACATTTTCCTCAAAGCAAAGTAGTTCCAAACCCATTCAGCTCAGTCACATCAGTACTCTGATGTTTGTGATTGCAAAATCCTTGGGTTGAAAGGAATTCTGAGTTTCTGAGTGTTGAAAGGGAAATGGTGACTGCAGGAGCACCAGCAGCATCTGGTCACACCTGTCCAGTGCCAACCAAGTGGAAGACATCAAGTTGGGAAGGACACAGAATTAAAGGGCTGACCTCAAATTTCAGATTCCCAGCTGCTCTTGGCTGTTCAATTTTAATTCATATCTATTTCTAGCACCTCTCTCTCCTAGATTAGATAACAAAGAAAACTTGGCTATGAGTTTTACATAGCAATTGCATTTGTTCTGTGGTTAGCTTTTGTACCTGGTGCTGTAGTTACCACAGCAACAGTAAAATGGCTTAGTTGTAATATGAAAACTTTCTTTACAGAAGCAAATCTGATAAGATGTCATGAACTGTCTTGAAGAAATATGTATGTTCCAATAAAAATCACTGAATGTTTCTGGGGTTACTGTAGCAATACATTAATGATTCTATAGTTAAGATCTTGTCGGTAACTCCCTTATAAATCTGCCATGATACCAGCCTGAAATGTTGCATTGCCAGCTCTCAAGTTGAGAATGATTAAAAACTGACTTTCCAAAACAAATTGATTGAATCAAATGCAAAAGTATGCGGCCCCTGTTACCTCCTTCTGTAGCATATGCAGAGAGACCTGAGGACTGATGACAAAATGAAGATTTGAGGATGGTGTCTTTGGAATTCATGTCTCAGAAGTAAAGTTTAGGGAGGAGTAAAGAAGGTTGTTGGTACTCCTGATGTTTCCAGTGTGTTCATCCTTTTAATACTGAACTGAGCAGAGCAGTGGTGCTGCTATTTCTGTTATATAGATGATATGTGGGCACATCACCTGCAGATTTTTCATTTTATCTCCCAATAATTGGTTCATGCTGAGAATGTGGAGAGTTTATATCCCCTTTAGTCTCCTCGGCCCATCACCTTCCCAGAGGAAGCAATACACAGTTGCATTTTTATGCTATTATGGAGGGGGAGAAAGGCTGAGGTTATTCTGCCACTGGAGGTGGCACTGTTCAGAAGATTATACCATGCTTAGAGTTTTTCTGCCACCTCACTTGGTGTTCCCATGTGGTTATCACTGCTCTGCCGTGAACAAAGGAAATCAATCTGTGTATTTCCATCCAAAGATGAGCACCAGGGAAAGAAAACAAATTAAAACCCCCACTGTGAGAGTCACGTGTTGGTGTTCCTCGGGAGAGCAGGAGAGATGCCCTGCCTATGAGAAACCATCATGGATCCATCCCGTTTGCTGCCTGTTGGAGTACCAGAGTCATTTTTGCACAGACCTGGGAACCATCACTCTGCATGCACATCAACCTCTGCTACTCTGGTTTTACAGCTGGAATTTTCAGCACTGGTATTTTTGCTTGGTAAGGTGCATTGGGACTGATGTTAATGGAGTTGCAAGTTGACAAGTCTAAGTTTCACATCAACAGTGTACAGATTAGTGGAACTGCTGTAAAGCTGCAGCAAAATTTAAGTTCAATGGGAGGTTTTTTTTGGTCTTTGTTTTTTTTTTTAAATGAAAGTTTATTTTTTGAGTGGACTCAGTCATCCTCGTTGATCCCTTCCGATTCAGGATATTCTATGATTCTATGAAATAGTCTCTTTTTCATAAGGAAATCTGTTTTCTTTTAAAAATCATTTCCTATCTTAAATGATGTGTTTTGACTGAATAAAAGAAATAAATGAATTCAACAGAATTAAAAAAAAAAAAGTTATTTAAATTACTGTGGGTATTTTTTCTAAGAAGTGATTAGGTGTAGATATTAAATAAGCTTTAAATGTATGAAACAGTATGACACACACGATGATCTTGAGGTTTAGGAGGGCATGCAAACTCTCTTGAACATCTCTTGCCTGCTATGGTATGATTAAAAATGTGTAGCAGTAAGGCTAGCAATAGGAAGAAATGTTGTTCTCTTAAGGTAACTTGGAGAATTGCATCTGGATGTCTTTGTCCAAGACAAAAATACTTACAATGTACTTATGGAAGTTATGTAGAGGCCTTCTTGTCTTGAAATTCAATTCCCTTCCTGTTTGGGAAAGGAGAACTCTGTGTAATGGACAGATAAGAATAGAATCATGGAATATTTAAGGCTGGAAAAGACCTCTAAGGTCACCAAATCCAATTGCAGTCCATTCCTGCCATGCCCTCTGACCATTTCCCTCAGTGCCACATCTCTATGGTTCTGGAACACCACCAGTGACTGTGACACACCACCTCCTTGGGCAGCCTGTGCCAATGCATTCCCGTTCTTTTGAGAAGAAATTGTTCCAAATAGTCAACCTGAACCTCCTGTGGTTCAACTTAAGGTCACCACTTCTCATCCTAGCTGTTACCTGGGAGCAGAGGCTGACCCCCCTCACCACAATCTCTTTTCAGTGAGTTGTAGGAAGCAGTAAGTTCTCCCCTGAGTCCACTGAACCATTCCTGTTCCTTCAGCTGCTCCCTAAGCTACTTGTGCTCAGACTCTTCACCAGCTTCGTTGCCCTTCTTTGGACATGCACGAGATTTAATCCCTTTTGAAAGACATGGGAAATCCCAGCCTTCAAGCCCTTCTCTCACCAACGGTGAATGCAACCCTCTGTGTTATTCAGCATGGCTGAATCCTGGTGCAAGAGCAGGAAGAGCCATCAGGGTATGATCTACTGACAGCTATGTCAGTATTTAATGCATGGCGATGCGCCAAAGGAGTTGTTCTCAAGGATAGACCTTGGCTGGTGACAGATGGCAGAATACTGACCACAGCAACTGGAAAAGCCCTGAGGATGCGTGGTGACCCACATGATGTGTTTCTGTGGTCTGAACTGTGAGAAGGGAATAATTCATCAGAATACTTGTACTCCTTGACAGCTACTATGAGGACTCTGTCAAGGAGGATACCAGCTGTAAGCACAGAGATGGCATGCATTCATTCAAGGGTACATCAGTTTGGATTTCTTGTGCTATCAGATATGACTGCAGAGGTGTAAAATGTGTAGCTGCATGAGTTGTATCAGTTTTGCTGTCAAAGTAATCAACTACATTTTTCAGTATCTGGCTAGATCATAACAGATGAGTATTTATCTAACCTAACCAAATTATCTGTAGTGCAGACCTTTTAACTAGATATTATAATCTAATTTTGTCTGATTACTGGTTAGCAACTATAATTTAATCTGTAATACTTAAAAAAAAACTTTTTTCCTGTTGTAAATTGCTCAACCCGAGATGAAAATTTAGGATTTTTTTACTGTACTTTTCCTTCAGGCAGAGACTTTTCAAGCAATCTCAGAATAGCTTTTAGTGTAGGAACTTGTTTGAATGCTGAAAATGAAATACGACTTATTTCATTTGGTTGGTGTGAATGGAGCATACTCCTTCAATGCCATCTGGCAGAATCATGTCACTGTGGAAGAGATTGTGTAGAACAGTACCTAAAGCAAAGATGAAGGCTTCTTGATTTCTACAATAAGGACATGATTCTGTTATTCAATTTCATCAAAGAAAACTAGATCAACTACATTTGCTTGATCTTCAGAGTCACTTTTATAATCCCCAGTTTTACAGCTGAGAGGTTCATTTTTGTTCCCATGCTATCTGCCTTACTGGCTGGACACTGGTACTATGACTTGACAGTAAAACAGAATTTCAAAGCATGCTGCTGTCAGAATGCCCTCTTTCTTTGGCAAACTTGCATGCAGTGATCACTAAAATAAATTTTCAATTGGTCAGAAGGTGATATCTGTAGATATCACTGTGAAGACCTGGGGTTTAACACAGGGATGGTTCATTAGAACATCAGAGCAGCACAAACAAACAACAAAAGGATGGAATAAATCAGATATATCCCTTAAAACCAGTGACTACCCCAGCTCCCAGACACAAGGGATGTTAAAGTAGAGCTGTGGACACAGGGAGAAGGTTGTTCCAGGAGGTTAGAGCTTGAGATCTGAGGTTGTACTAATGATTCTTGTCATACTGTGTCATGGTGTCAGATGCCACCAAGCAGAATGACCGATTCTTTGAACATCACACAAGTGAGTCCTGGTGAGTATTGTCAGCCCAGCAGCTCTCTCTCCTCTCTCTCACCTTCCACTGTGAACATGGTTTCAGTATCAATAAAATTACGTGCACTGGCAGGCAGGCAGAAATGCAGCAAACATGGGCTAACAGCATTAGGCAACGGTAACACCAGCTTCAGGTTGCATTGTAGTGGTGTCTGGAGGAAAGTGCTTCGTGGTCTTACACAGACGACTTAAAACCTGCTTCCACAGATGTTGCTACCCTTAGGAATTGGATTAGAGCTATTCTGTGGCAACTTGTCAACTCTGTGGTCGTGCTCCTTAAATAATGGAAAGCCATGTTTGCGTTTGCTTGAGCCTACAGAGAATTCTGCTGAAGATGGCCTGTCTGTGAAAACATATGGGTAAAAGCTTTATTAGTCCTGTGGCACAGCAAACACTCTCACACACTCACACTTTTTAGTATACCACCTTGATAACTCTTTTCCTTTGATTTGGGGTCACTTTGCTCTGTGTTCTAGTGTTGATAGCCAGGCATGGTACATTAAAGATATTGCATGGACACTTTGAGTGTCCTTTGCTATCTTTCATCTCCTTGCTGATTAATTAAGGCATCTCTCAGTGGTGTACGTACTAAAACCAACATCTTGCTATACTTTGCCTGACCCTGTTAGCATTTCCTAATTAGAAAGCATGGTCACAAATTGCTGCCAACCTCAAACCCAAGTGTTTGATATAATATTGATTTCTCTTATAATTCACTTAGGGGGGTGTCATCCATCATTGCTTTGGCTTCAACACCCTCATTCCCCATCTTCTTGTCTGGGATAATGCACCTCCAGAAAGGTGTGTCAGGGTCTCTATAAGCACCATCAGTGGGCAGAACAAAGATTGCTCACCATCTCATAAACATAAGGCTGGTTTGGAGAAAGAAGAGTTTGGGAAATATTCCTGAAGCATAGAGTGAACAGTCTGCTCTGAATATAGCCTATTCTGCAGTTTGATAAAAAATGCCATCTTCAGTTGCTTTAACTCTTTCAGTAAGTTATAGAATGACAGTGTACTCTCTGGATTACCCATTGCAAGACTGGAACTCCTCCTGTTTTCTGTCTCCTGGTTCCTGCAGTCTCAGATTCTTGAGCTTAGAGTCTCAGTGGGGAAGGCAAGGAACCAGATTAGTGTTGTCCTTGCCATTTTACACACAGAGGTGTACAAATGTGGGTTAAAAGACTTGCTTGTGCAGAGCAATTACTTCAAACTGGCTGTCATTGTGTTTCTATGTCTTCCTGTTATCTCTAAAGCAGAAGGACTAAAAGAATGAAAATGAATTCTGAAAATAATTGCATCTTTCTGGGATAATTGAAAAGGCAGGAAGGTGTAGATGGAAGAGCACCAAACTGCATGCAAAAGAAACCAAACAATGCTCTCACTGAGGAGGATTCACATGAACATTTCTCACATCTTTAAACAATCCTGAGGTGTCCCATTTTCTGCCAGTAATGTCTAAGGCAGAGTACATGAAAACATTAACCAGTCTGTATCAGTTTATTTTATAAAGGACATTATCTCCCTTAGCCCAGGATTCCCTTAAAAAAAAAAAAGAAAAAAACCACATTGTTTTTTAATCCACTTTGGGTAGAATTAGCATTTCATAACATTTAATTTTTCATCAAGAACTGTTTTCCTAGCAGCTGTATTCCAGAGATGCCTCTGTGTTGTAACACAGAAGTAGTTTAGGCTATGTGAAAAGAAAATTCAAGTGTTTAATTATTTCAGCAAAGCATGCTAATTACAGACATTTGTAGCTTTCCCATTGCACAGCAGAATTCCTTTTATTAAGAGCACTTGCACCTTAGAGAAACTCCATTTATTTTCTCTGGGATCTTGTAGGACATTTGCAAGTAGAAATGTAGATAGTAGCCCAATGCATTGTGATGTAAATATTTTGAGGTAAATAGCCTGTTTACTTTAATGCCATTAAAATGTTTGTTGCATCAACAAATTCTCAAGAGTTTTCAATTTTCTTACACATTTTAATACATAGAAAACAAGCATAAATTTGTAGTTAGAGGCAAACACACAGCACCAGGACTCCTTTGCTCTGTAATTGTCTCCCTCTCTAAATGACAAGTGTGAAATCTGTAGCTCTCTCCTAAATTATAGCTTGCAGATTATTCCGTGCATTTGTTCATATATCTGTAATCCTTCTTATTATTTCTAAAGAAAAAAAACTAAATAGACTTTTTCCTTCGTCTTCACAATTTCTGAGTGTGTCGAAAACAACGTGTTCCTTTTCCCTGCTGTACAGCAATATCATATCCAGTGAAATATTTTTAGAGCAAGAAGTAGAAAGGAGGGAAGGAGAATTAATGATTATAAGTTGATTTGAAGCAATAGTGATCAGCAGCATAATTATAAGCAAGGCCTCTTGAAAAAGAAACAACAAAATATGACCTGTCATAATGGGTTGACAACCTGCACAATGAAACTACATGTTTTTGTGGGCCAGGAGATGAAAACTGAAAATGAGCACTTGATTAATTTAGATTTTCATGTCAGAGGTGTAACTGTCCTGGTTGTTCTTTAGCCAGATGATTTTCATCTCTGCAGATAACTCCATCCCTTTCCCATCAAACACACATCTTAGCATCCGTTTTGATACAGACTGTGACAGCACTGGATTCCTCGATGCTCAGGATGCAATGCAGAGGTGATATAGATGTTACTGTGTCCATCTGTCACCCTCCCTTACAGGGATGGGGACATGACAAATGGAATCTCCCCACTGTTGTTTGTTGTTCATCTCCCTGTTTTCTGCCACTCTTGATTCACGCTTGTTTTGATTTCTATTTTGAGCACCTGTGAGTAATTGCTTCTCCAGGCAGTTTTCTTTCTAAGCCAAGTGACCAAAATCATAATTTTCATATCTGCAGTTTTCCTGAATCCCTTTCACTTTCATCCTCTTAGGAGTATTTGCTCATGTTCACCAGGATAAAAAACTTTTGGTAGGAGTGATGGGAGAATGCTCTGATGCTTTGGAAAAGACATGCAGGCAGAATCTGAAATACTCTGGTTGTGCTTCTCATGACATCAAGAAGACCATGCGACGTGAGTATCCACACAGCTATGTTTTTAAATTATGTTTTTAATTGTTTTTCTCCCAATTTCTATTTCCCTTCCTTATGAAGGCTTTATGTTTGACCTTGACCGGTCAGAAGAATGAGATCTGAACAGATGGCTCTGCTAGAAAGTTTTGTGTTGAGTTTCTGCCTTCAACAGTTGTCCTGTATAGAATCATAGAACATCCCAAGTTGGAAGGGACCCATAAAAACCATCAAGTCCAACCCCTGGCTCCACACAGGACCACTCAAGCTTGGAGCCATTGCTTCTACTCCTCATATCTCATCACTCCCTGTAAAACCAAGATCTTGAAGAACAAACTGCAAATTCAGTAATTTTTAAGAGTCAGAGCCAGATTTTCCTCTTTATTTAATTTCCACATTTTCAAAACAGTTCTCATTTATAGTAGTTGCATTTGTTTGACAGATCATCTTCCCTCTGCTTGTAACAACTCGTATACAAACTTTTCTTTTGCTTTGAATCAAACAATGCAGCTTTGGAAATCCTCGTGGCAGGGAAGGATAAATAAAAATAAATGTGGGATTAACCATGCAGGTCTGATTGGATTCCATCATATTGTAACGTGTCATGTGCTCTTCACACAGCTCTGTATGTAAGATTGATGCATGTTTGAGCAACAAGAACACAACTACAGCTGCCTTTTATAAGCCACCAACAGCTGACTTTGTCCAGGTGATCCTCATGACTTTTTTTCTCATCTGGGTCTAATTTCAACCGGGCAGCACCTAGCAGTTCCACCATAGATCAAGATGCTCTGCTGTTCCCTATATTTCATGGTGTCAGGACAATGACAGCCACAGTCTGCAGAGCTGTCACTGGAGCTGCTGCCATCAGCCTGCATTCTGCAAGGTTGTGCTCTGCCTTAAATTAACATTACGTTCTGGCGGTGCCCAGCACTCAGAATTTTCCTATTATCTAAGCTATCTCTGCATGGTTTTTTTTACCTCATCCATCATGCTGTCACGGTACCGCTTTTCCTTCTGCCATAAAACTGTATTTGCTTTATTCTGTGTTTTGTTTGTTTTAAACATGGGATTTCTTTTGTCACGTTCTCATTTTTTTCCTCATTTCTTTTCTTTTTTTTTTTTTTTTCCTGTAGTAATTCAGTCACTTCTTCAGATCTTATGGGTTTGTTGGGATCCATAGCTTCAAATAAAATTTAGTGTCTGCAAGTTAGAATAGAATAATAGAATAGAATCATCAAATCCTTAGAGCTGGAAGGGACCTCTGAAGGCCATCTAGTCCAACTCCCCTGCAGTGAACAGGGGCACTCACAACTAAATCAGGTTGCTTAGAACCTGATCCACCTTAGCCTTGAAAGTCTCCAGGGATGGGGCAAACATCATGTCCCTGGGCAACCTGTGCCAGTGCCTCACCACCCTCACTGTAAAAGACTTCTTGCTTATATCCAACCTAAATCTACACTTTTTAAGACTGAAATGTCTTCTACTTGTTCTACCATCACAGGCCCTGCTAAATAGTCTGTCCCCTTCTTTCCTGTAGCTTCTCTTTAGATAATAAAAAGTGCTACCATGTCACCTTGGAGCCTTCTTGTCTCTGGGTTGCACAGTTGCAGCTCTCAGCCTGTCCTCATAGGGGAGGTGTTCCATCCCATCTCCATCTTGGAGAACAGATTCATGAAAGTTTGTCTATTTATTTTCAATTTTTTTTTTCATTTTTATAAGTCAAATTTTTCTTCTTTGAAGAACCAACAGATCTGTTCACTCTGAAATCTCCTAATCTTCCATAAAGCTTCCACAAGAACACTGCTTAACCTGTTTAAAAATGAATCCAAACAAACTGAAGAGACACTATTTCTGCTCTGGAGAGTGATATCGTATTCCCTGGACTTCCAAAAGCTTCTGAATTATTCAGGACTTTGTAATAGACATATCAGTGTGGATGCACCTTCCTTTGTGTTTCCTCCCTGTGGTAGCACTTGCTCAGGCCCTAGCACTGCAAACACTTGTAGATCAGCTTTATCTAAGGGTTGGCTGAATTACTCAATGCAAAATGTGCAGGCAGGAGCATCGTAGGATGGAAATCTGCAGGTTGGCAGCAACACTTTGCCATTTCCAGTCCCTCAAACCATCAGGTTATAGTCAGTCATTAAGAAAATGATAGATGGAGTAATGCCCCAGGATGTGTGTATTTCTCTAGCAGCCTCCACCTCCTGTTAAGCTTATTTAACAAATATGTTATTGCTGGTGTCTGCAACACTTCATTTGGAACTTCACAACGCCCGAGGTATAGCAATAGCTGTGTTGATTAACCTAATTAGTCATAAAGGTTCAGATTCAATTTTGCTGTTTGTTTCAGAGTTGAAAAGGATTTATCTGCCCAGTACTTTATCACATGGTCTGAAGAACTGTCTGTCTGCTGAGACTTCCTCTAGCAGAAGGAGTCATAGAATTATAGAGCTGTAGAGATTGAAAGGAACCTTTGTTGATCCAAACCCCTGCAAAAGCAGGTTCCCTGCAGTAGGTTTGTCCAGTTATGTACACTGAAATCACTGTTACTTTACTGAGCTGCTAGGCCAGCATCCCAACGAGTGTTCATGGGGACAGTTCTTTTTTTTGTGGAGTTTTCAGGAATTTTTGGTTTGCCTACTTTGTCTGCTGGTGTTGGGAGTCATGATTTGTACAGAACTCTGGGAGCTGAGACTTTCAAGCCATGTGTATAATTACATAGAAATGTGCACAGGGCAGACATTACTGCATGGAGGAAAAGGAGCTGGAGGAGCTAATTTTCAGCTGAATATGAGCCTGCAGTGTGTCCAGGTGGCCAAGAAGGCCAATGGCATCCTGGCAAATATCAACAATAGTGCAGTCAGGTGGAGCAGGAACTGGTATGTTTTCTCTTTGTATGAATTTTACTCAAGAAATAGTGAAAAAGTTAGAGAAAACTGAAGTAGAGCTACTACCAACAGTGAGGTTGGGCTTATGGGGGTAAAGAATAATCTGTTTTACGATATTACTATTGCTATTGATCAAATTTATGAAGATGACATCAAGTTGCAAACAGTTATAATACAAAAAAGGCAGTTACAGCCATGCAAAAGTCTATCACATGCTGCGTGTGACGACTTCATTACTGCAAAGGACTCACATTGCACTGGGGAAATACGGTGCCTGTGAGTTACTTTGAAACAAAACATAGCAGCCAGTGTGTTGCTATATGCAATTTATTTTTTATGAGATCCAGTAATTATAATTAGTGGTTGGTAAAATGTACAGACAAAAGGGAATAAAGGGAGAAGTTTTTTCATCCCCATCTTGTTTCATCCCTTACATTCACTTTGTACATCTGTTAGCACTTGAGTTAGTAGGGATGGCAACAGTGGATGATGATGAAATGTTATCTAGTATCTTTAGGGCCTATATACATAAAATTTACATTAATTTACATAAACTTTCATCCTGGGACCAGTTGACAAGTTGGAAGGTGAAAATTATATATATAATATAATATATTATATGTATATTTATGGGTGTTTTCTAAAACATACAGTATTTAGGATGTCTCCAATTCTCCAGTGGAGCATTTCTACATGTTTGAGAACTGTTAGTGCTTTAAATGGTAAAAATGACTGATATATGGAAACTATTTTTTTGACAGCTGTATATGGCAGTCTACTTTTCCATTAAAGAAAATGCATGGTGCATTCTTGTCCTTTTATTCTCTTGAATTACCTTCAGCCAGGGCATTTAAAGAACGTGTGTAGAATAGGAGTGGTCCAGAAAAAAGGAGGCCCTGAACATAGGCTCAGTTCCTGTCCCTGGTTTCACTTAGCTAAGACATAAAATCCAGACTGCATCCCTCTCTGCTACGTATATTGATGCTTCCTTCTGTAGGAGGAGGATCTGATTATAAAACCATTGATGATTTTGATGTCCTCCGCTGTTATATGTGCTATGGAAATATATCAGGCTTTTCCTAACTTTTTCAAAACCTGCTTTGCAGAGTAAGATGTAGAGGGCCATGAAATTCATTATTCACTTGAATACTGCATTGCATTCCAACTGAACATTGTTTCCTACTGCTTGCTATCAGAGGGAATATTCTTTTGCAACTACTCCATAATCGTTCTATTAACGTACGCTTTATTAAACTCCTGCTGTTTTCTTGACTGGTTTATCTTCTAAAAATAGTCTGATTAATAAAACAGATGTCAGAAGTAGCTATCTTTAAATATTTTTCCCATACAATTAGACCACACTAAACAGTAATTTGTGTTTTTATTTATTTATTTATTTTTACTACTAATGTTAAGCAGTATCAATCAATTGCTGGGATATTAGAAATATGAATTCAGTTCAGATTGGCAGTGATGAAGTGTAAACAGCCCTATTGTGCCATGGCAATTGGTAACAAATTACAAACAATCCAGGAGACAGAGGCCCTTTTTCCAGGTTTTCACCTTACAAAATCTGAAAGCAAATGTGGTTGGGAAACCCTCAATTACATCCCACGTGAGAAAATGCATGCTATGTGTTTGACACTCCCTCTATAATTTCAGATGGATTCAGTGCAGGATGGTGAGTCTATCGTTTGTCTGCTCATCTCCAACTCCTGATAACTACAACAGCATTTCTCTGTCTGTTTTTAGGCTGTGAAGACATACGAGCACAGTTCTGTTGAATGCTGGTATGCCGATGTAAAGCCATATTCCATTCTTCTGTGTTACATATTCAGATGTTAATAATGCATTGTTTGCAAACCAGTTATGTCACAGGATATCAGCCTTATTAAATAGCTCAACTGGATGATGTGTTGCACGTCACAATATCTGTCTGTGCCATGTGAGACTCTTAATATTCCCTACAGAATTTTGGAAGGTGAAATGCAGCACTGCAGAAGGGCTTAGCAGTCCTTCAGCCATGTCACTTGGTTGATTTGGTGGCCTTCTCTCAGTCTGGAACACTATAAATTGAAGGAGGATCAAACACTATACTTATAGAAATAAGGTGCTAAATTAATGTATTCAAATAAGTCAATTGACTGAGCTGAAATTATTCTCCAGGATTAATTTATTCTTTTTTTCCAGTGGTATTAAGTGGTCATTCACTGTTCTGAACGATCTTGGAGAAGGTCTTAGACCATCCCTCTGTCATGTGCATGGCATCTTTCTACTGAAAATAAAAAGTGTGAAGATGAATAATCTCTTTTGTAGACATACATAGTTTCCTGGACAGACAAGCTGTAAGCGGGGCATATCTTCCACCCCTGTCTTTCAATATGCTTGAGGAAGGTCAGCAGAATGTTAAAGGGAACGAGATTGTCTGCTGAGAGTATCCATCACCTGCAAGTTAACATCAATTAGGGTTTGACGTTGCCTTAGCTATATTCATGCTCTGTGCAAGATAAAACCCATGAAGATCTTCGTGATGTTGGAACCATCTGCTTTGCTCCAAGCTCAGAAGCACTGGTGACTTAAAATACCAGTAATTCTCCACGAAGAAGACACACTCTGATTTGACAGTTTAAAACCTCAAGCTAAAAGCTCAAGGTTTCAGAACTTGATAGTTCTTGCTGTCAGTCTGGAGGGCAGAAATACAGTTCTTTGAACCATACATAGGAGTATTTTGGACTTCTACTGTTCTTGTACACTGAGAGCCTTTCTGTGAGAGGGGAAAGAATGGAGGCTTGTGGCTTGTGTCATTTCAGTATGCACAGTAAAGGGTCTCATTGGAACATGCAAAAACTGAGCAGTGTTTTCTTCTGTTGGGACAGCATTGACCTCATGCCATTCTTTCATTTCATCGTCTGTAGTCAATATGTGATACTTTCTCTCCCAGACAACAAAAATCTTTAGATTTGAGGCTAGCATGTCATGCAGAAGAGAAACACTGCGTAACTAAATGACCACAAAACAAAAGAAAAAAAAAATTGAGCAGGCACAATGTGCACAGGGTTGAGATGTGAATTCCACGTAAAGTACAAAGAAAAAAGGTTGGTCCATCTTGTGCTCAATTTCTGACAAGCGCAGTCAAACAGAAGGCTCAACAAACACTGTACTCTCATTGCTTGGAGCTGCTTTATACTTAATAGTTGTAATCTATTCTCCAAATGGAGGGTTGCTGCCTGCTCTTCACATGTTGATAGGCCTAATTCACTCTGAGTACCCACAGGGATATTATATTTCATACTGGCTTTTGACATTTTATATTTTAATTAAGCTTACCCGGTAGGATAGATGAAGCTAACAGCTAGGTTTGCCTCACTCACACAGTGTGATGCCTGGAATGAATTCTGCTGCCTGTGCCCCTTCCCAAGCCATGTGCTTTTGCTTTTGCTGTGTTGTATCATCGGAGAGAGCAGGCAGGCTGTGTGCCATCCTTAAATCAGAGCTTAATTCCCAGCTTATGATAACTGCAGTGTTGCTGCAATATTCTGTAGTCCTACCATCATGTTTTCCCTGGAGAGAGAATTGTCTGTTTATTTTAGAGGGGGAAAAACACACGTAATCAAAGTTAGGGGGATACAAAGAACTTTCTTGCTTTACAGGAAGAATGCCTTCAGAGCCAGGAGGTCTGATTCAATTTGTCAGTGCTACTTAGTACTACCCAATGTGGCAACATCCTAGGGTCAAGAATAGCATATAGTAAGTTTCTGTACCCAGTTTGCCCAACCTTATCACTGAAATCTGGTGGGAAATGTTATTTGACAATTTGGCACAGTGGAGGGAACCTCTACTACCTTTCATTTGACCAAAAAACTCTAGGGTAATATCTTACCATGTTCCATCTGATGTCACATAAGTGTAACTGAGGTTTGTTGAAGCATCTTCCAGTGGTTAAATCAGCTTAAACTGCCTCCTGTTGTCAGTTTGCTGTGGGGGTATGTATCTATGTGGGCTGTAGTATTTATTGCCCTGGTGGGGAATGTTGGTAGGTTTCCCTCTTGAGTGCTGGTTAGAAGTAGGACACAATTGCAATAGCCAGGAGCCTTTTTAAATGGGCTAGCCACTATGAAAATACAGCTATGAAATATTTTTTTTTTGGAGAAGATGGTTCCTTTGTAAAACAAAAGACAGTGGAGAAAAGTACAAAGGGTAATGGTGTTGAGTTGCACTGGGGAGGTTCACGTTGGTTACTGGGAAAAATTTCTTCTCAGTAGGAGTGGTCAGACATTGGAAGAGGCTTCTGAATGAGGTGATGGGATCATCATTCCTGGAGGTCTTCAAGTACCATGGAGGTGTGGTGCAAAAGAGCAAAAGAGTCTGTGTTGGTAGGACATGGGGAAATGGTTTCAAGCTTAAAGAGGGTAGAGTTAATTTGGGTGTAAGGAAAAGGTCTTTTAAAATGGGGATGGTGAGGCTGGAACAAATTGCACAGGGATGTAGTGGATGCCCCAACCCTGGAGACTTTCAAGGTGAGGCTGGACCAGGCTCTGAGCAACCTGATCAAGCTGTGGATGTTCTTGTTCTTTACAGGGGAATTGGACTAGATGACCTTTAAAAATCCCTTCCAAAACTAAGGATATGATTCTATGATAGACTCATAGACAGAATTCATGATTATGCCCATTATTACTACATGACCATTATGATGATGGTTAATGGGCACTCAGATGGGCTCACTTGGTAGCTGGACATTCTGTACTTTATGCAGGGCATCTGAAAGGATGACTTGGAATAGGCATTCACAAAGGCTGCTTCTGCCTGCTTCAGTGGTATCCTCAAAAGACACAATCACTGCAGCATGAGGCTGGAGTTGCTGAGCACTGCGTCTTTTCTCTGACCTCTTGATCTTGTTTTTCTGGTGTTGGGCTACTTTGTCTTTCATTTCTTTGACCTGAAACATGCAGGTCACTGATGTTTGAAGAGTGATGAGCAGAAGTTGCCCAAATGCACAGTCCTATATCCAACACCACACAGTGTGACAGGCTGATTTAGATGTCTAGGTCAGGCGATTCTTTTCAGTTGGCTGCCTCAGCCATCCTGAGTGTAGTTTTCTTCTATATTAAGGCTTCATCCTGTGAGGTGCTAGGTACTTTTTCTCATTTTAACTGGACTGGAGAAGGCTGTTAGGGCATTGATACACTAGTCACTGGTCAGTAAAGCACACATTTGTTGTCACCGGGACACCAAGGTGCCAGCACCCCTCTGCTTCATCCAGTACACTGTGTTTAATACAGTCAAATATGTTATGATGTGCCCAGGAAGAAAGCTGCAGGGCAGATCACTTTGTGTGGGCTGAAAAGAGACTGAGAATGCTTTTTATGTTTAAAAAGAAGAACAGAACAAGACGGGAAACAAACAAACAAACAAGCCATAAATAAAAAAAAAAAGCCAAAGAACTGAATGCAAATCAGTTCTAAAGGAGGGCAAATCGAGGAAACTAAATGCTTCTGGACCTAAAATTGTTGAATGAATGCAGCCTAGTACCAACCAAGTACCTGAATTGCAATTATAGAATCATAGAAT
>VXAB01004166.1:73201-123549 GCA_013399175.1 Odontophorus gujanensis | reverse complement strand
TTTATACTGGAGAGCCCAGAACTTACCATAATACTCCAGATGAGGCCTCACCATCTGGAGGGGGAGGATCACCTCCCTTGACCTGCTGGCCACGCTCTTTTTAATGCATCCCAGAATGCCATTGGCCCTCTTGGCCACGAGAGCACATTCATGGTCAACCTGTCATCCACCAGGACACCCAGGTACCTCTCTACAGAGCTTCTCTCCAGCAGGAGGAAGACTCGGGAAAATATGGGTCCCCTACGAAATGAGGGGAATGTTCCGGTAACAGAGGATGCAGAAATGGCAGACACTGAACACCTTTTTTGCTTCTGTCTTCATTGTGGGAAGTCCACCTTGGGACTCCTGGACCATGGGGGAAAGTGAGAGGGTCTGAGGAATGGAAGGCTCATCTTTGGTGAGGGAGGAGATTGTCCAAGAGTGTCCATGCAACATCAATATATGTAAATCCATGGGCCCCGATAGGATACATCCATGTGTGCTGAGGGAGCTGGAGGAAGTGATTGCTGAACTGCTCTCTATCATCTTTGACAGGTCTTGGAGAATGGGAGAGGTTCTGGAGTCTGCAGGTCTTCAAAAAATGCAAGGAGGATCTGAGGAACTACAAGCTGGTTAGCCTCACCTCCATTCCTGGAAAGACGATGGAGCAGTTTGTACTGGATGCCACCTCCAAGCAGTTGGATGAGAAGAGAGTTATCAGGAGTAGTCAGCATGGGTTCACCAGGGCGAGGTCATGCTCAGCCAACCTGGTGGCCTTCTATGATGTCATTACAGCCTCGGGGGGTGGGNATGTCATTACAGGCTGGGTGGATGGGAGGAGAACAGTGGATATAGACTACCTTGATTTCAGCAAGGCATTTGACACTGTCTCCGACAGCATCCTTATAACAAAGCTGAGGAGGTGTGAAATAGATGAGTGGATGGTGAGGTGAGTTGAGAACAGGCTGACTAGCAGAGTTCAGATGGTTGTGATTCTTGGTGCAGAGTCCAGTTGGAGAACTGTACTTAGCAGTGTTCCCCAGGGGTTGCTGCTGGGTCTGGTACTGTTCAGCATCTTCAACAATGACCTTGATGAGGGGATGAACTGCTGGAGAGGAGCTCTGAGATGGGATCCTGGGGTGTACTAAAAAGAATGTGGCCAGCAGGTTGAGAGAGGTGGTCCTTCCCTCTCCTCTGCCCTGGTGAGGCTTTACCTGGATTATTGTATCCAGTTCTGGGCTCCCCAGTACAAAAAGGACAGGGATTTCCTTGAAAGAGTCCAGTAGATGTCTAAAAAGATAATAAAGGGTGTGGAACACCTCTCTTGGAAGGAAAGGCTGAGATACCTGGGTCTGTTCAACCTTGAAAAAAGAAGACTCAGAGGGGATCTGATCTATTTCTGTAAATATCTAAGGAGAGGGAGGCAAAGGGACGAGGCTGAACTCTTCTCGATAGTGTGTGTTGATAGTCCAAGGGGAAATGGCCACAAACTGAAACATAGTAAGTTCCACACAAATGTGTGTGGGAACTTCTTCACAGTAGGGGTAACAGAGCACTGGCACAGGCTGCACAGAGAGGCTGTGGAATCGCCATCTATGGAGACTTTCAAGACCCACCTGGGCGCTTACCTGTGCAACCTGGGCTAGGGAGCTGCTTTGGCAGAGTGTTTGGACTCGATGATCTCTAGAGGTCCCTTCCAACGCCTACAATTCTGTGATTCTGTGTTTAATCTATCTTTCCTATTAATGCATAGATTTATAGTTGGGGGAAAAAGATAAATAATTCAAGTTTATACTCATTTAGCATTTATGATGAATGTCAGGTCTATGCACATGTATCTACTTATGCATCAAATTTTGATACTTTAATAGATGAATCTTACTGATCTGACACCACCTAACCTATATCAGAATTTATAGAAGTTACATACCCATTTAGTGTGTCTACACACTACTGTACAGTGCTGAAGTGTTTAGCCTTTTTTTTTTTTAACTCCTTGATTTAAAAATAAAAAGAAAACTTATAAGAATAGGATTTGCAATGGACCTGTATTTTTTCTTTTAATTTCACCTCCCATGGAAATCACTGATAACGTTGATGAGATGAAGAGCTCCTAGCTGGATGTTTTCTGGGCATTTGCAGAAGATTATGCATTTCTTATTGCATTTCAGTGTCAAACCTGAGGCATAAAGTTTTCTTTATTTTTTACACCATAATTCTCCATCACATCTCAGTAGATATCACTGTGTTCAGAATAGGTGAAGCGTTAACCCCCGAAGTATGGGGTTTATTTTCACCTGGTTTTTAAAGTAAATGTTTTGTATTCTTTTCACAGTAATCTTTATTTACATTTAATTTTATTTTCATTTAGTTTTTTATTCCCTCACTGCTCACTTTTCTAGCTATTTGTATGCACTTTAGGTTTTCAATTACCTTCATATTACCTATTTGAGTAGCATTGTTTTAAATGTGTATTTTAACAGCACAATTTGTGCTGACAGAATGATTTGTAGAGCTGCAGCAAGACATTCACTAGAGATTTGAGTTCTTGTACTGAAACTCCCTGATCTAGCAAGCTTTAATTTGCAAGCTTACTGCTGTTTCTCCATTAAGATAGTGATGAAATGCAAAAAGGAAATTGTTCTGTATAGTTTCTAAGCTGTTAAGAAATTCAGACCTGTTGAAATCATACAGTACTGTGACATTTGCAACAAGGCATTGTATCAGTCATAATTTTCTTTTAATTGGGATCAGGTAGAGGAGAGTACAGGGAATATTCAAGTGCAAGTTAAGATGATGGAAAAAGAAGGAGGAAGTGAGCAGCCTAGGTTGCTAAAATGTTTTTTCACACTCTGCTCTTTTAGATCTTGTATTATTCACAGTGGTACACTTTTAATTAGAGATATGAAAGCAAATGACACCCTATCTTCACCATGGGTTTGCTAGTTAAGGCACACTGCAATAATTTAGTGTTCTAGGTTACCAAAATTTGCCACCTAAACTTCTCATTACTTATATCACCAAAACAGTTGGATTTAAAAGATAGCTGTTCTTTTCTATTACTGGGTAGAAAGTTAAGTGTTAACTTTTATTCAGAATGAGAATCAGTCTTATAATAGTTTAGATATATATCAAGGGAAGGACAAATGAAAAAAAAAGGTTAAATCTCAGTACTTTTTCTTGTTGGTAGTGAATAGAAAATTGCTTATATTTCATGTTTCTTATTCTGAAATGAAATTGTGATTATAAGGTTCAGTACTCTTTTTGTGTAAAAAGTATAAGTAGAAAAAAATCACTGCATGTTTAAAGGAAAATAAGAATATGTTACTGAAGCCTCAGTTTTGTTGGGAATTTGATTGGGACATATCAATATACAGGATACTATAGCTCAGGCTGAGGGCATAATTTTTATCTTAGGTTGTACAGAAGCAAGTCCTGTTCTTTATTATACATGGTAGTGGAGGCAGCATCTACTGTATTATCCATTACAGAATTGCATAAGATACTATTAAGTTTTTATGTAAGTAGAAATTTTTCATTACCTTTCCACAGTGAAACTAATGATTAATACTCATTCCATAAAGCATATTAAAAATCCTCCAAAAGAAGAGACATTTAGACAGGGAAGCACAGTTCATAATGTATGCTGGTGTTTATCAGCTTTCTGCTTCCTAAAATAATTATTTTACAGACATATTCACCTTCCTTTCGTTGGTCACTTTTTTTTTTTTTTCTTTTTTTAAAGTAGCTTTCAGTTAAGTCACAACAATGTTGTTTTTGAAATCAGAAACTTTTCATGGGTGTCTTCTGATTCTTTGTTCCTCTTCCATGAAAAAGAAATACCCTAGGAGAAAACAGGTTATCAGAGTCACTGGATGTGCCATATTCTTGCCAGTAGTTAATGTTCATCCTTCCCAGACCCCTGATACCGCATCTTAAAGATACTGGAAATTTATATTTTCATGAGTTCTAAAATAAAATACTCCTAAAAGCACGTATCTACTTTCTCTTCCTTGCCATATATTTATACACAGTCTTAATTATACTTTATGTGTATCAAATCTCTCTGAAGAGCTGTTTCTTCCTTTTCTTATATTCAAATGAATGGTGAGAACTAATACATGCAAGTTATTACTACTGTTACTGTTTCTACTACTACTAAAAAGTCTGAGTGGTCTTTGGCTGACCACCTTTTAATCATCCTTCTAGATAAACTGCATTTGGATGACTTTTTTGCACAAAAATTCTTATCTTCTTATTTTTCCCGTTTGTTTTATTAGATTGATCAGCTGTCTGCTTAACCCTCCATTGTGCCATGTAGAGATTAAAATAAGAAATGTGATACAAAATCCAAACCAATTCTATTATGTGTGGAGAGTTTGGGTGTGGCATAGAGATATAATGAAAAACTCAAAATATCGAAGTGTATTCATGAACTTTATTTGCACAGATTTCTCAAATTATTAGAGAACTTTTGTAATACAATATTTAATGCACATATGTTTGAATTATTTAAGTTGACATGTTACGCTGACCAATTCTGTTACTAATGGGGTGAGGGACACACAGCCCCAAGCCCCAGGAAAGAAGGGGAGAAAAGGGAAAGGGTAGGGAGATGGGCCTTAAAACAAAAAACAAAACAGTGGCAGCAACCTGTTCTCTAAACAAGAATTCCTGAAGTCTTTTCTTTCAGAAATACTTGAAATTTTTCATCCTTTCATCTCAAAACCATCTATTTTGTAAAATAATTTTCAAGAGGTACTTGTCATGAAAAGTAATCCTTCTGTTTCCCTAAGAAAATTTACTTGGTACTTTAACTGGTGAAATTCCCCTATACCTGGTTTAGAAGAAGTAAATTTAAATGTAGGTTTCATGTCATTGTTTTTTGATTAGGAAAATACTTAGAATACCAACATTATTTGATAGTTTGATCAGTTCTAATGTAAGAAGTAATCAGAATATTAACACATTCATAGTAATTTACTTAATTAATATAAATATTTTAATTAATTAATTTTGAAAATATTTAATAATTTCTTAATAAACAGAAGATAATTAAAGGCAGTATCTAATAGAATAGTGAGAAACAGAAACAGTACCTTTTGTGATATTTAAATTTGAATACTACAGAATTATTTTATTTTAATATTTTTAACATGTTTACTGGAACTATTTTGAAATTGATCTCCATCTGTTCAAGCATAAGGAATGTAGGTCCAAACCATGATTTTGGTGGGATAAATGTCTTACATATTTATTTGATCTGAATTTGAAAATGATGACAAAAAAAATAATACATATGTGAAATGGATTAAAAGAATGCATATTTCTTTTCTTTTCTTTTCTTTTCTTTTCTTTTCTTTTCTTTTCTTTTCTTTTCTTTTCTTTTCTTTTCTTTTCTTTTCTTTTCTTTTCTTTTCTTTTCTTTTCTTTTCTTTTCTTTTCTTTTCTTTTCTTTTCTTTTCTTTTCTTTTCTTTTCTTTCCTATCAGAAAGGGAGCTGTCAAGCATTGAATAATTAGTTTTCCTGTGAAATAGAGAGGATAAGCTATGAGTTTGGATTGTCATGGCACATAGCAGGAAGTAGCCTGCATGAAAGGACTTGTGCCATCCATGTTCATTCAGGGATTGTCTAGTCATCTATTTCCAGGTTTTGACTGCTGGTAAAACGAGCTATCATTTTGTCATTTATGATACTATTTGTCCAGAGTATGTGTATGTACACATTGTCTGTTCACAAAAAACCTACCTCTCAATGGTTACATAGACTGTATTCCAGTTTCTAAACCAGGTATGGTTAAACCTGGTTTTGTTATGACAGAATAAGGGATCTGTCAGAACAGAAGTGCTTGTAGTTGTAACTAATCTGAGGGCACTACCGAGGTGAAGGACTACAGCTACCCTGCTCAAACTAACTAGATCAATCTCACAGAAGCTGAATAACAAAGGTAATTTTATTTTCTTTTTGGTGACATTTTTGGTGAAAGGAAGGGAGTAATGAAAAATACCATGGCAATTGTAGATTAGCTTGCGGCTGTCCAACTACAAGTCCGTTGGTGGCTTATGCTTGCCAGCTGACACAGAAAACAGTAGATAGAGCTAAGAAATGCTTAAGAGTAGGAACACAACATTTAGAGATATCCAAGGGAGATAGAGCTTGAGGACAAACTGCTGTGTTTAGAATCAGGCTTAACCTCAAAAGTGAAGAGTATTCTCCTCTCTGGAGCCAAAATTTGATGAGATAAGCTGGAGAGGAGGGATATCTGATTTACAGGTGTGTCTGTACATTAAGGAATAGGAATTGTGATTACGTTGCTCCTGCTCCCACCAGATGAGATGACATTGTGTTGTGTGGTGTGACTCACTTTTAGTAAGAATCTCAAGCAGGTTTCCTGTGAAAATAGTATCAAGCCATTTCCTTCCTTGGCATATCGTCCAAACTAAATAATAATAAGAAGAAGAAGAAGAAGAAAGAGCTGAAACACTTCTTTGTCTTGTTATTATTAGCAGTCTGACTGGCACCTATGCACGATAACAGGTATGAAAGAGGAAAATACCACTTGTAGTTTTCTGAAATAAATACATGTGTTGTTAAAAAAAATCAATAGACATGAGCTTAAAAACAGAATTACTTAAGTTGCTTTATAAGAAAATACCTTTTGGTAGCTAACAGTCACAGCTGGAAAGAACAGCTAGTTCTTCTGATTAAGAATATTAAACTTATGTCAAGTAAGTAGTTTAACTCATAACAGGCACTTTTATGAAGAACACAAATATCTTACGTATTTCTTTTTGTTTTCTCCGGCAGGAAACATTAACTGCAGTTTTTAAGACTTTGAAATCTATTTCATAGGAACTCATATTAATAGAATGGTTTGGGTTGGAAGGAACCATAACCCTACCCAAACCCAGCCCCATGCTGTGGGCTGGAGTCCCTGCCACCAGCTCAGGTTGCCCAGGGCCCCATTCAACCTGGTCATGAGCACCTCCGGGGATGGGGCACCCACAGCTTCCCTGGGGAACCTGTTACACATCCTCACTATCTTCTGAGGAAATAATTTCTCCCTATCATCTAACTTATTTCCTAATGCAATTTTAGTACTGAGTAACCTAATTTCATGTTTAACCTGAAATTTAGTGATTACTTGCTCTATTTGAAGATTTTGATGTTTGAAAATACTCATTTAGCATGCCTCAGTCTTTCCTATGACCCAATTAGATTGTTCTATCTGTATTTAGTTAAATTAATTGTAGTAATATGCTTATTTAGGTGAATATTTCCAATTTTAATTGAAGTAATAAAATGCGCGGAAATAGTTTAGTTCGTCAAATTGCAAGCTAGATTATGAAATCTGTGAGTTCAGTTAATTTCAGGAAATTTTTTTTTGTAATTTGAATCTGTTTTCAGACTAAAATAATTCAAAAGAGGTAACTCCAGTTGTATCCTTTCCCCCCTCTCCCTAATTAAAAGTAGAATGACTGCAAAATTTGGCTGCTAAAATACAGTGGTCTACATCAAACTCTTTCACCTTGAAAATTCAAATGTCCACCTAATGTTTATGACATCTTAGTTTTATAACTATTTGTTTGCAATTTTTTAACCTTAATTTTAAGCAGTCCATAAATATTTGAAAATTTGCATTCTGAATATGTCCATAGGACCCTCAAAATTGTGACTCCTAAAGAATACGGTCTCACACAAATGTTTGTGCCTGATGAATTTAGAAACTAATACTTTTCTGTTCCCTCATGAGCCTGACCCTACTTTATTTTTCAGAGAATCCTTAAAACATGGTATCAAGGTCAGGCATTTCACACAATAAAACAGTACTTATTGCTTTCTTTTCAAATGCCACTTTTTTCACCAGCTTATTTTAATAACAGCAGTGTGGTTATGGCATTTTTGTGGAAGGTGGAAGATTTGATTTTGTTCTTACTTCTTACTTCAGTCTGACAAGATTTGAAGACAGGTCTGCTGCTTCCCAAGGATGTAGTACAATCATTAAGCTGTAGAGAAAGATGAGTATGAGGAAAGCAGGAAGTGATTATAAAGCACCCTTTCTTTAAAGCTATGCCACTCTTGAAAGGTATGTTCCTTGAACCAAAACTGAGAAGTATGAGAATCAATACATTCTTTAACCAAAAAGGAGGTAGAAGATCTAGAACTCAATGGCAGCAGAGGGACAGTCTGACAAAATGGTGTCTTACATGGAAGTATGTACGAAACAAAGGTGTGTCACTGAATTCCTCCATATGGAAAAAATTGCACCCACTGATATTAATTGATGCTTGCTGAATATTTGTGTAGACCAACCAGTGGATGTGAGCATAGTGAAAATGGTGGATGATGCATTTCAACAACAACACCATCATAGCAACTGTGCAACAGTGGATAATCTTTGATGACACAAATTTTCACAAGTGTCACATTCAGGCTTTTGTTCATTGTTGGCAAAAATGAAAAGCTTATGGTAGTGACTGTTAAAAATAGCTTTTTGTCACTGAGAATTTGCTCTATCAAATAGTTTTTTGTACTCTTTCTATCTATTGTATTTTCCAGGGAAATAAATATAAGGCATTCCTTACAGAGCAACCTATGTATTTTAGTGGAATTCCTGCACTTTGACCTACCAAATACAGTGTCATCAAAGTTTTTCATTGCTTATGTGCATCTTAGAAATTCAATTCGGAAATTATTTTTCTATTATCATTTTGTGGGATTAAGAATAGCTCCATATCAATAAGCAATTGCATCCACATTTTGGGGATACAATCTGAAGCTGTAACTGCTCTCCTTCTAGACTGCATTGTTGATTTAAAAGTTTTGATGCATAATATTATATTACAAATTTGTATCTCAATTATACTGACAAATGGAAAAAAAAATGGTAAGGACTTTACATACATTCTCTAAGGCGTGTTATTTTATAAGTTGCCAGTCAGTAATTTGAAAGCCCTCAATAGTACACATTCCTGACCAAAGGTTTTTCCATTAGTCACCCTATTTTGTTGCTTTATGAGTGAACCTTGGTGAAACTTGAGTCCTTATGTAGTTTTTGACCATTATTTGCATGAGAAATGTTAGAAGCTTTTGTAATAGAAAGTGACTGCAGTATTAGCTGAAGACATTTTCATCTTTTCACAGATGATGTAGAGATGGAACGGTGCTAGAATACAGTGAAATACATTATTACTACATGAACCTGGAAGATGCTTGAAATATATTGATTCTGTAAGCTAACATGACTAGCAATTCATGACATTTTATGTTTTGTGTGAAATGACAGAACTGTAATAAAGTAATAGCACAATTTTTCTTTCACAAAAAAAAATTCAGGATAAATAAATAAAAGTATATTCTTGCATTATTAAAACTAAGAATAAAGCTTATGACATAAGCATAGTGGATATTTTTCTCCTTTTTTTTTTTTTTTACTGTGAAAGAGATACTCTCTGACTTGTTTTGAAACTTCCAATAAAATAAAATAAAATAAAATAGTCATATAATAGAACAGGCGAAGATTTAGGCATCTCAACAAATATAGCACAAATAGTTAAAATAAGTTTTAGTAATATTTATCACTGTAAATATTTTTTATTATATTTTTTCATCTTGAAGAAATCTCACAGCAGGTGTTTAGATTTTTATTTTTATTTTTTTTAAGGGGAGATCTATATGAGATGTCAGGAGCCCAGAGAAGCTGTGGAGGCCCTACCCCTGGAGGCATTCAAGGCCAGGTTAGATGGGCCCCTAAACAGCCTGATCTTGTGTATGGCAACCCTACTCACAGCAGAGAAGCTGGAAATAGATGAGCTTTAAAGTCTCTTTCAAGTAAATATTATTATTTTATGGTATGTATAGAAATAGAATTTTCTACTTCCTTTTTATTCAATGTCTTTTAATGGTCACAAAATTCACCTATACAGGATGAAACCAGCATTCTCTTTTCCCATTACCAGAGAGGGCTGATCACCAGTTTGCTGCTGCTTTGGCAAGAGCCATGAAGTGTATCTAGGCTTCATTGACTACCCATGTATTTTATAGGAAAAAAGAAGGTATAATTTGCTGAACTATATAACCAGGCTTAAAATTGGGAATTGGTATTTGTAAACCTCCATTCAGTGCAGACTCAGTGCAGACTCAATGTAAACCTCCATTCCCTACACAGCAGAGCAGAAAAACACTTTTATGCAGAACGGGAGAGTTTCAAATGCAAATATTCATTTATGCTCATTGTCTTATAACAGATCCCAGGACATAGATCCTCCCAGGCTGATGAGGAAACTGAACACGTACCTCAGACTTCACTCTTACTATATTCAAAAGTCAAAAGCAACTGTCTGCTCCACTTATTTTTTATTTTTTATTATTTGTACAAGTAAAGCAAAATGGAGAAGAATGTCTAGAAAGACGCCAATTGAACCCCATAACCTTTCTTGCTAATTTTGATATTCTTACCAAGGCATATTTCTTTTATGGAGGTATGGGGATTGGTAGGAAAACCAGACTAATCAGGTAAAGGTATCTACGTAATCTGTTGCTAAGCTTGTTCCCCAAAGCATAACAAATAAACAAAAAAAAAACCAAATAAATAAATAGAATCTTTTGCAGTTTTGCTGAACTCTAAAAAATATTTTATTTTAAACTAAGTATTAAATAACTGCATTTTTGAAGCCTGACAGTATTATACATGACTGAAAATGGTAGGCTGTGATGAAAAATTGAATAACTTCAATATCAGAGCACGAGCAACTCTCCAGATAACTCCACATTCAAATTATTTCCATCAGAGTAAACATGAGCTATACATTAAAAAATTATTTCAGGCATGTAGCCTTAAACTGTTAGAAATCCTCAGGCCTGCCATTACCTCCAAAGGTGAATTGCTTTCAGTCCTCTTGAGTTCTTTCACAAAGGCCTATTCCCTTTGCAGTATGGTTAACATACATGACTTTGAAATCTATTTACAGAGCCATAGCTTCAATAATATATTTGCTAAATTTGTACTATGTGCATCAGTGTCTAAAATCCGCCCATGAGTATTCTTCCAAAGTTCACGTATCTGAAGGCAAAGTTTGAACTTTTAGTAAGGTTAAGTCTCCAGTTATTTGATTACATTTTGCATTATCTTATGTTTATTTAAAATTACCTAACAGTAAATGAACATTTTTTCTTTTCAAATCTTAAAATTTTCTAATATTCAAAGAAAAATATAATACAGTCATTTCACAGTCTGAAGAAGGAATTTAAGTATCAAACTCTTTTGTATATTTTAGATGCACTATGTATATTTTCTTATTAGTTATGATTTCTTTTTTTAACTCACAGGAGGATCACCAGCTCTTGCTTTACTTTTATTATAAAAAGACCTGATCACTATATTACAAGTTTAATATTTTCTTCACCAATGGAAATGTAATGAGCTGCTAGAGATTCAGTGTCAGAGAAATTCATATTTCTTTAGTTAAATTGTTGTTGATGTTATGTTTTTTGTTTGTTTGTTTGTTTAAGTTTATTTTTCTTTTGTTTTTATTTTATTATTTTTATTTTTTTGAAGGGATGGATCTTCTTTTGGCCTGGATACACATTTAGCAATTAAAATTTAATGAGACGTAAACAGTCCAATCTCGTGTGAACCTCACAATCTTAGTTCTTGGTTTCTTCCCGCAGAAGTACAAATATGTTCTCCCCTTACATGAAGTTTGTTGAAAACCTGCAAATGAGTGCAAATACTTCGTCTATCTACCTTATTTCTCTACCTGAGATTGTAATTTTTAAAACTCCTACCTTGTGTTAACATTCAGAGGCATGTTTTTGACCACAAATAGTGCAAAGTTGAAACTCACTAGTAATATAAGTATAGAAAAGAAGAAAAAGAGCAGCAAGGTTCTGTGAAGCATATTGCTTTCATTCACTGCATAGCAAGTCCTTTTGAGAGTGATGATCCTGATTCATATTGTTGCCAGGAATTACACTTCTTATATTCTAGGTAGTTTTTTCTCTTGTTACAGTCAACTAATACATGACCTACTTTGAGAGCCCAGGGTCAGAATAGAGTACACCACTGAAACTTGTTAACATTCTCAGCTTGTTTAGTATTCAAGACTATTTGCAAAGTCTGCATCCTTTGGATAGGCACAAGAAATGGAATGCTACTCAATAGTTGCTTTCTGGAATAAAATGTTAAGTAAGAGAGGATGATGAGGTATATGTGAGTTGGATGTTGCCAGCTGAAATCTCTACAGTTCTTTCTGTTTAGAACAGTGAAAGAATGGAAAAAGAATACCAATTTCTGTGAAGGCTGCATTAGATCAGTGACATTTTTGGGAAGTTCATTATGTAGGATTTTTTATCCTTATGAAATCAGGTATAAAACTGCCATTGATTTAACAGGAGACAATATAACTGCAGATTTGTGACATCTTTTATTTCAATAATCTCTCTTTTAACTTAAATCATAAAATCTGACCTATGTGTATAACTGACATTGTTTTTCTTATTAAAATCTTATTACCTCTTTTAAATCACTTGAAAAAATATATGACCGTATATTACATAAAATTCATGACTATATTTCATTTCTAGCTTTCTTCTCCAGAATCATCATGGCAGCCAGAAGTCTTCAGATATATTTATTCTGCTCCTCTTTGAATTTTATACTTTTTGTCCTGCACTTCCAAACTCACTTTTCCAATCTAGTCCTTTAAAAAAAAAAAATCCTCCCTGTCTATAGGCCTATGTACTAGTCAAGTTTTGCATCCTGACATGAATGAGATTAAATGAATAGTCGGATAGTAGTCAGATTAGATTTATAAGAAATGGATTCAACGCCCCTTAACTTGCTTGTTTATTGTGCTGTGATTTGCTTTACTTTTTCAGAGCATTTACTGCCATTGTGAGCTTCTCTATTTTACATATTACTAAAAAGGACACCGGCTGACAACATAAAATGCCAATTAATTTTGCAAAAGAAAAATAATTTTAAATAAAATCTAGGAGAGAGACAGACTGAAGATTTATCATTTAGCTCTGTGACATTCCATAGCCATCATCCTAATAAGTTATCAGAGCTGGTGAAATATCAATTTGGCACATGGTTTCACATGGTTGCCTGCATTTCTACTTAGGGCCTATTACTTAATTCTTCTGTCATTAGGAAATTAAATCAATGATTCTAGCCAGAATGGGAGATAACCTGATATTTATCTTTAAATTGACTATTAATTGTTGTATCAGAGAGCCATTCTGAAGACCTAAAATGGGTAACAAAAAATGGAGCTTTATTTCATAGAGAAGAAAGGAAGGAAGGAACGAAAATAAAAAATAAAAAATAAAAAGACCAATGATCAGCTTTTAATCATCTAACTATATTGATTTTTCTGAGACAGAAACAAACAAATAAAAAAAACCCAAAACAATATCTCAGAGATGCTCAATTAGCTGTAAAGAAAAGCCTATAGATTTTTTTCACTCCTGTCTTTGCTGACAGAATCTTTACTTGGAAAGCAGTGTCTGAACTCTAAACTGTTAAATGACTATTAAGTGCTTTTCTCTAATTTGGGATAACATTGAGTACGAACGCACATTTTTTGGACACCTAACTACATAGTAAAAATAGGTAAATAGACAGAAGATAGAAGTTAGATATTACTTAGTAGAAGTAGTGACTGCATAAGTCACAAATATCGTTTTCTAATAAGTGACTGTAACCAAAACCCTATGAATTTACTTAGAAAATTCACACAATTTTTATATTAAAAATAAAGAGGAATCGGAGGGGAAAATGAAATTATTTATCAATTATTCATCTATCTGAAGATAGTGCAGTTGCCTGCCTGCCATATTTTTTTTCTGCTTAGCCAGCACTATGGCATGAAAGAGATTCAAGAAAGAGAAGCATGAGTTCCTAAGTTCTCCTACATATCCCCAGGTATACACAGAATATCCACAGCTGGTGGGTCAGGGATTGCACAGACATGATGGGGCCCCTTAGAGATATGGATGGGGAAGTGGGGATAAACCATCAGTTTCCACACCCTGTTTGAAAGCTGTAAACTTGAGGCTTTCTGACAGATGAGACTCATTGAAAAGAGTCTGGGCTGCCCTTTAAAACCAGCTGGAACAGTTTTTTATTCTTTGCCAGAACTCTCTCCATGTTTAATCCATTTTTAGTTTCATTCCAAGTCTAAGTTTTCATTTAAATTATTTTGCAAAAATAACAGATTCATTTGTCAAAATGAAGATAAAATTTATGGACTGGGGAATTAGTATACATGATATGATGTTTCATAGTTCTTCTGGACTGAATATTTCACCAGGTATGATTTGTTCTATTTGTGTGTGTTTTGTTAGCTTGGTTTTTAAAAAAATGCTGCTGTAATAGTTGGAAAGATTTGCTGATTTATCTCTTCTTCCCTCTGTATATAAATGTACACAGAAGTAAACAAATAAATGTTTTAAAATTTCTTTCTACTGCTAGAAAGAGAAGAAATAGGTATTATCTGGGGAATAACAACTTTGGTACCTCTTAAAATAAGCCTTTAATTCTGAAGATTTTGACTGCTTTTTAACTTGTTTTTTAAAACGATATTGTAATATTTAAGATCCTCTGAACCATATCAAATGCAATCAGTGGTTTAATAGTTAAAAAATATTTCACAGTGAAAGAATTGCTGATATAATCCAGGACTCAATTTACAGGTGGGAAATCTGTTTTGTTTCAATTGAAATTGGAGAAATTTTAAGCAAAGGAAAAATATTAGAGTTTCTGAGCATTTGGGGTGCTAATAGCATGCTGTTGTGAATCTCACTGAAAACAACAGCAGGAAAAGAAGAAAAATAACGACAAAAGAAAACCTCTAGTAGAGCTGTTTTATTCAGATATTACTCTTGTGATTTCTACAGCATGTCAAATTGCTAGACCACAAAATAGTACTCAGACGTTTACCAAGCCCTCTTTTTTGCCTATAGTTTTGGGCTGGCTCCTCAATGTTAAAATAAAATTTTCGTCTTGTGTTATCTGTCATGAGCTTTTCTTCCTGCTTTCAATTTAATTTTCTCTGTTGCCACTGCCTATAAACTTTCATAAAGTAAACAATTTTGGATGAAAGAGGTAGTCTTGGCGAGCTTCATCCTGGTATTATATGGTTGCTGTACTACTCCTTACAGTTTATTTAAAATAGCATTAAGAAGATTGATTAGCCCCTTACACTCTACATGTTTTGTTAATTATTTTTCCAGTGTTCAGTCTTTCCACAGTTTTTTCATTGCTTCCCAGTCAATTTCTACTCCACACCAGCAATACAGATGAGCTTTCTGAAATTATATTACAAATGTCACTCCAATCCTGGTAATTCAAACATCATCTGTCTTGTCATATTTTCAATTTCACAGCTCCCAAAGATACATGACTATCCAAAAGTCAATGGGAGTTATGTATCTAATCTGCTTAGGTGCTTTTGAAAATCTCTTATATACCTATTGACGTATTTGGGTTCTCTGTAAAATATACTTCTGATTATTCTGCGGAATCTTGTCTTATACTGTATGCACAGTATGTGTACAGACTTTTGTTAAAATCATATACAGTAGTGAACACAGAAGATGGATGTTCTTGTCTGCTTTGACATGTATGATAAAAGGCCAAAAAAGCTTTGAGAGGCACAGGGGCCATAGTGCTGCGTTCTTGCAAAATCATGTTACATACTTACTGAATGCTTTTGAAAAGATTAATAAAAGCATTGTAAACATATCACTGCATAATAACACTACTTATCCATAGCGCTCTGCAACGAAAGAAAGCAGTGTTATTTATTTGACATACTGATCTTGTAACAACCCACTAAAGGTATTACATTAAAAAAAAAAAAAACCCTCATATTTCTGCATTGAATTAGAGAATCAGCATTTTGCTTTAACTTTATCTCAGAGAAAGCACATTGTGGAAGCTCTGTAAGTCCTTTCAAATATTTGATGAGAAGTTGTGTGCAAACAGCAAATGAGTACATCTCATTGTCCATAAAGCTCTGTCAGTTCAACCACAATTATTTTACCTTTTCAATTGCAGTTGAATCACACTTGACTGACTCAGTTGAGATTCTGGGGGACTTTCTCAAAATCTCTTCCAAGGAATTAAGCAGAAAGTCACACATCAATTTAAATCAAGAAATTTCCTTTAAATCTGAGGGAGCTATGAGGGAGGGAGATCTGATTCCTTTATGATTTTAACATTGGTCAGTCTGGCAATAATTTTCAATGCCTTGCAAAAGCAAAGTTTTAAGAATACTGCTTTCAGACAAGAACAGTACAAAAAAAGTGCTTTGGAATCCCCTCAAAAAGTAGTGCCTAGAGAAAGCAAGACACTGCTTAGTTATTCCTGTTCTGGAGCCTCAGGACTAACCAGCATATTAATTTTCTGATTAACTTTAATATGGAGTAAGACAGAATCTTTTAAGATATACATCAAAGCTTGAACAAAGCTGACAAATTTCTGACTACCAGTTTTCCTTTAATTCTTGCCCTTAAGCATTTTTTGAATTTTTATCATAAAGATGAATATTTTACTACAGATTTCCACGGTTAATCTCAAAATGAATGTGAGTTTGTGAAGATGCATGAGAGATTTGACCCAAAACTCTTGTGAACATGATATTGGGTGTTACAGGGAATTTTGAATGGTTAGAGTTAGGTCAGATCAGCTCAGAGTGTTTTTGAGATTAAGTTCATTTAAACAAATTGATTTTATATTTTGGTACAATGTAATTTTATATAAAAATGGAGAACATAGTGCCAGTATATTATGACTTTAAAGTTTGTTTATGAATGACATTTCTGATTTGTGGACTCAAAATACCTAGCACAACAGCTTCATTTGTTACACTGAAAACCCTGTTAAAGACAGTAATGAACACATCATTTAAATAAGTTAAAAACTTATTCTTAGGCTCATTAAAATATTATCAATGAAACAAAATACAGTACAATTGCTATCCTTAGTCCAATTTACAGTTCTACTGTAACTGATTCTAAAAATCCTTGCTCTTTTAAGAGAATTAAAATTGCATATGCTCTCATCCTACAACTCAAGAAGGAATTAAGTATGGTTTAGCTATAATGAGACATTGAATTCATAAGAAAACATTAACATACTTTACTGATTTCAAGTCAAACCATTAATTTTTTTTTCTGCTTGCCAGAACATCTCTGTCATAAGCAGACTGCTGTTCATTGTAGGACTGACCAAATGATACAAACGCTGATGGAAAGAAACAAAACAGTCTGACTCTGGGAATAATGGGTTTTTGACTTAGATCATTGATTAAGAATGAAAACCTCAGATTTTACTGTAACAAAAAAGGATCTGTAAGAATCAATCTAATGCTTATTTTAAAGATTTGACAATGACAAGAGGCACCTACTGGGTATATTGCGAATTCTTTACTAGAAACTAGAATCTCCTAGCAGATCACAAACACACAAAAAAAGTAAATCAACTATATGCTGGAGGACCATGAAGATGATCAGAGGGCTGGAGCACCTCTTCTATGAAAAGAGGCTGAAGGAGCTCAGCTTGCTCAGTTTGGAGAAGGCTACAGGGAAACCTTATTATTGCCTCTCATTATTTAAAGTAAGATTATAAACAAGACATAGATCAACATTTTGTGCAGGTCAGTAGTGATAGGAAAAGGGGGAATGGTTTTATACTAAAAAAGCGGAGACACTAGTGCTCTTTAACATCTTCATCAATGACATAGACGGTGGGATTGAGTGCACCCTCAGCAAGCTTGCAGACGACACCAAGCTGAGTGGTGTAGCTGATACATTGGAAGGAAGGGAAGTCATTCAGAGGGACATGGATAGACTAGAGAAATGGGTTCATGTGAACCTAATGAAGTTCAACAAGGCCAAGTGCAAGGGCAATCTCAGGTATTAATACAGACTGGGGGAAGAAATCCTGGAGAGCAGCCCTGCAAAGAAGGACTTGAGTGGTCCTGAAGGATGAGAAGCTGGACATGAGTCAACAGTCTGTGCTTGCAGCCTGGAGAGTCATAGAATCATAGAATCATAGGGGTTGGAAGGGACCTCTAGAGATCATCGAGTTCAACCCCCTGCCAAAGCAGGTTCCCTACACCAGGTCGCACAGGTAGGTGTCCAGGTGGGTCTTGAATATCTCCAGAGAAGGAGACTCCACCACCTCTCTGTGCAGCCTGTGCCAGTGCTCCATCACCCTCACTGTAAGGAAGTTATTGCACACATTCATGCAGAACCTCCTGTGCTGCAGTTTCTGTCTGTTTCCCCTTGTCCTGTCTCCACACACTTCTGAAAATAGTCTGGTCTCGCCACTTTGTCCCCCACACCTCAGATATTTATAAACCTGGATCAGGTCTCCTCTCAGTCTTCTTTTCTCAAGGCTAAAGAGACCCAGTTCACTTAACCTTTCTTCATAGGGGAGATCCTCCAGGCCCTTGTGGCTCTGGGCAACCTGCTCTCTCTAGTGGTTGGCAACCCCGACCACGGCAGGGGGGTTGAAGCTAGATGATCTCTGAGACCCTTTTTCAACCCAGGCCATTCTATGATTCTATGGTTTAGATTAGACATCTGGGGGAAATATTTCACTGAGAGACTGATGAAGTGCTAGACTAGGCTGCCAGAGAGATAGAGAATTCCCCATCTGTGGAAGTGTTCAGTATAGAATGGGATGGATGGGACTCTGTGCGAACAGATTCAGGGCTTGATCTAGAAGTTGGCTATTCTGCCCATTGCAGAGGGGTTGGAACTAGATGATCTTTGAGGTCTTTTCCAACTCAAGTCATACGATGATGATTCTGTATATGTATAGATATAGATCTATGGATATATCCAAATGAAAAAAAAAAAAAGGGATCAGAAAGCTTTTTATTTGCCTCAATGTTTGGTTCTGTATTTCTTTTTTCAGTTCTGAATCATGTGATGCAGTCCTTTTTCAGATACAATATTTCCCATGTTAAAATTCATGACTCAAAATGCATGTTTTTAACTCAGCAACTTTTCAGTAACAAAATATGACAGCTGTGTCTTGGTCTATGCAACTAGTTTGAAATTGGGCCATGAAAAAAAAAAAAAAATTATGTCCGGGATTTGATTCTCGTATTCTTGCTTATCTGAACAAAATCTAAGCAAATCAGAATTTTGTCACCAGTATGACTCAGGCTATTAAGCTGTATGTAAATATATACCTCCACAGATCACTCTCATCACCATTTAGCACCCCTGGGATATAAAATATCACTATATTTTAATAAGTGCATGAATGATAGATTATTCAATCCTCAGTACATAGGTTTTTACATCATTTGTTGTTGACTTTACTTTTTATTCCCATAAAGAAATAATACTCATCAGTATTGCTTTTCTGACTCATACAAAACAAAGCCTAATAAAGACAGTTTTTCATCACCTTTCTCAGTGTAATATTTAACTTTTTTTTTCAGTGTTAATAAAATTCTAGAAAATATGTTTTTCTTTAAAAACTATTTTCTCTGAAATTTTTGAAAGGGAAAAAAAAAAAAAAGTCAGGCTGTGTCCTTGACACAAGCTTTCTCATCAGACTGATAAAATCTTATAAAATGGTTCTGACAAGTTTATTGCAATTTCATCTTACCTTACAGGAACTATTCTGAAAAAGATTTTTCCTCCTTCATGCACTTTTGTTTTAAAGTGATCTAGGTTCAAATATGCTCAGAAGTTGTTCTCTCTGCAATCTGTAGATTCTGAAAATCTCCGAGGACAGTTTGCATGTACTAGTTTACATGAGTAAACTACTTGTCGTTCCTGTTTCTGTGAGTATTTACGTTTATGCTTTAAAGGAAAAGCTTCAGTAGAAACATAGAGAACCAACCAGCACCCGTATATTTTCCTCTTCATTTCCATAGATTTATTGGGAAACTGAATCACAAATGAATTTTACATCTGTGATAAAGTTAACATGAAACTTTCAAATATAAAATATCCAGTGCATATATTGTAAATATATGTCTGGATGTTGCATATTTAAAGTAGTTTAATGTCTAAAAACATCTGTAAAACATGGAAAATCTTACGTAAGTTTAATGACCAGCTATCTAATAGCAATAATACAATTATCCCTTTACTGGAGATAAGTTTTTTAAATTAATATTCATAAATCACTCAATAAGTTTACTGAAGGCATGCTATGGAATCAACTGTTATATACTGCAGAACATGACTGCAGTTTATATTCACATATAGTCAGCTATTGGCTATATATATACATTTATAACATAGTTAATGTCTAAATCAAACTTTAAAGACCTGTTAATCATGTATGAAAGTAATGCAAACTGTAGCTCACCAAATAATACTAAACTTTACAAAGAATCTCTCTCCTGTATTTTTGAAATTGCTCGTGTGTATGGTAATATGATCATATTAATTTTCATATAAAATTAATAAAATATCACATTTAATAAGGAAATCCTCAAAAATACAGTTTAAAAAATAACAATGCATGAGCAGTGTGACAGCATAAATGATTACCCCAGTTTTAAAAATGAGTTATTATTTTATAAGGCAGTCTCACTGTGTCCAACATCTAAGTAAAACAGATGTGATGGAAAAAGAAGTTGGACAGATTGACACATTTTTGACCCTTTCTCATGTATTTCCTGAAATGAGGCTGTAATTATTATGCATGTTGCAGGTTACACTGATGAGCTGATAGAGGAGGTTGTCAAATAATGCAGCACACAATCACTCAGTGACACAGTGTATGAAAGAATAGAGCAGAATTTCCAAATCTTCCTACACAACATAAGCTTCCAGACAAAAAGAGTGTTCTGGAAAGCCATATGTCATACTTAGGCAAATTAGGCATGCATATGTTGTGGATAAGAAAACACCCATTAAAAAATAAGGAGATGAACCATTTTCAAGTTACCATGTAGGATCCAGATCAAGCATTCTGTACAAATGAGAGTGCCAAGGTATACATTCCTAACTGTTTCCAAAATGATACAGCCAGTTCAGATCAGGTTGCTATCAGTTTCTACAGCTCACTTTGTAAAAAGAGATAGTCATTTAATTTGAAAACTCTGTATTGAATCTGAGGTGGATTGTACCGTAATGAAAACATTATCTGACAAGAGTCAAAGAAAAACATCAAAGTGTTTTTAATCCTTTTTTTATATATATATAATTATTTCAAAAGACCCATAAGCTACTTCATAATAAAAAAAAATAAAATAAAAAAGTTAATAAAATCACTGATGCCATTACATCAGCCTAGAAGACTGCACAAGGAATATCAAACTACATCTTCATTCCACCTGGAAAGTCAAATTACTGTCATGTGAAAACTGACAATTTGTTCAACAGAGCCTTAGGGTGGCAGCATAGTCTGCTACATTCTGGTTCTCCATACTCATGTTCTGTTTGTTCCGGGGTGTTTTTGTCTCTTACAGTGATTCATTTGATTTTGAATGCTCTTTGCCCTGAATAACAAGATTTTAGACTTCACTTTTTCCACAAGTTCTGTCATGATGTTTTAAATTACCAAAATACATTTTATTTCCTGTTTATATTTCAGTACAGGTGATAAAATTTGTCCCACCGTATTGAACTTTTTCAGACCAGGACATGGAAGGAAAGAGAATGGAAACATGCAATTCAAAATTTAGCCAGTATGTTAGGGGTAATAGTTTTATTAAATGACCAGCTGAACTTTGATCATCGATGTTTAGGCCTTACGCTATTTTCAACAGTCTGTGAAACTTGCCTTCAGTATTGAAACTCCCTAACTCACACTGTGAATTATTCAGATTAAATACACAACCATTACTACATCCTTCATTTCTGGAGATGCCCTTGAAGGTTTTTATCTCTATACTAGTCATATTTAGTCTTATTTAGTATTGGAATTCCTGCAAAACAGTGAATATGACAGGAATAAAGGCTACAAATTGCTTTATATATAAATGGGATATAAACACTGTCTAAAAATATAATCTCATGGAAACAGATTTTTAATAATCTTCTCCTGAAGAAGAAATTTAAATGACTCACTTCTTGAAATGTCAGATACAAAATACAGCTAGTGCCAAACTTAGCTGAAAAGCTGTAGCATTGTCATGGACAATAGAGTATCACTGCTCACATTCTATTATAAAAGATGTTGGACTTCTCTACTCTGAAGATTAAAAAATTCTAACTGTAATCCAGGTCTTGTCTGACATGACATTTTGGAAGCAAAAGCTCAGAAACTTTTATACTTAGCAGTAATAGGATAACATGCTACAGTAGTTACAGTAATTGCCCAAATTTCCTATAGCATTTTTTTTTTTTTTAACCCTCAATTCTCTCCACAGAATTGAAGGGAAAACAGAACAGAACACAGGGAAAACAGAACAAAACAAAACAAATAATAAAGTCCAGTTCGCTCAACCTCTTCTGCCATGTGACTGATAGAGGTCACAGTGATTTTTACAACTGACAATACACTACTTTGAATACAACAAAAACATGTCTGTTGTTGAACCAATGATTTATGAAATATGATAAATAATTAACTTATCAATTTATACTTACTGTGAAGCTATTTTTCTGGAATTATTATGTGTGTGGACTGTAATCATTATCAAAATATCTATTCTGGATATTTGTTGAAACCTTTAGAAAATAAAAATATTCCCTTCCCTTCACCTTCCCCCCCTCCCCCCCTCCTTTCCTCCCTTCCTCCCCTCCTCCTCTCCTTCCCTCCTTCCTTCCACTAGATTTCCCTGTTAGTTTACTGGAATGGACTTTTGAAGTACTATTGTTAATTTTTGTTATTATTTGGGCTAAAAGGAAGGCTAAAATAGTCACCAATAAGAATTTGGAAAAAATTTTACCTGAGAGAGAATTGCATGCTGAATTTGATGCAACAGCTAAGAAAACATAATAAATATATATAATAAACTGCATCAATTATAATATCCCAAACACAGAGGATTAAGAAAAAAATGAGACATGAAAGAAGGAAGGAGGAGAGAAAGGAGGGGAGAAAGGAAGAGGAGAATGGAGAGGAGAAAGGGAAAGATCTGGGATTAAATGAGTAGGAGAGTTAAGCACTGCCTAAGGCAGATGATAATACTAATGTCATTGGCTAAATGGAATTCCTCATGAGAATAATGGGTAATGTTTTGGAAAAATAGTGCACTGGTGGACTATCAGTCTGCAAGACATGAAGCTTTTCATTTGGATATATAGCTCAAACTTGAGCGAAAACAATAGTGTCAAAGGAAGAGTAGCTAGAGATAGTAGTCAGGATTTGTGTTATGTTGATTAACAAGAAGAAGAAAATTAAATCTATGTGTTAATAAAAGATAATAGAAAGAAAGAAATGTGCAAGTTAAGAGGAAAACAATTTTTTGTTGTTGTTTTAAATGATATATTGTATCCTTGGTCTCAGAAAGAAACAGTCGAAATGATAATAATAAAAACAAAAGTTTGAGGATATCCTTCTTCTTGAATAGGAATTTGGAAGCCTTGTAAAAGAAACAAAAAAAAAAGGAGTTTAGAAATTTGTTATACTATTCTATACAAGTCATTTTGCCCTAAGGTAGAATCAAATAGCAGAGATGAAATTGAATGACTGCCATTCCTTGTCGTGCTTGTTGTTTTAGACCAGAATGACCACATATTTTTTATTTTTATTTTTCAGCTTGATGCATTAGCATTTCCAGGACTGATGCTCTGAGAATAACATAGAACATTGCTGCCCACGTTCCATATCACTATGGTGAAAAAGGCAAAATTTTCAGCATACTTAAGACTTATGCAGACACTATTAGTGCTTGCACAGGTCAGGTTTATACAAAAGAAAGGCAGAAAAAATAACTATTTCTGGACATATTTGAAGCCTCCTCTGGCAGGATATTGTGGAGTAGTCTGTAAATGCTCGTATAAAATTCACAAAATATTTGTCCAAGTTATTAAGAAAACATGGTGGGAATCATTAAGCAATACACATAGTTTGATTATTTTAATATATACAGAAAACACAGAATCCTCCTTTAACCTCTATAAAGGTAAATGTAGCAGAGTAAGGAGGAAAGGTGCTAATTATTTCTTTGCCTGCACATGAGTTCTGTCACTTGTTACTTGTCTGGACTTCATAGAGAAAAAACGTTTGCTGGTCTTTTTCAGCAGACAGTTTCTACATCCAGAAAATGGTCAGAGAGATTCTGAGAAAATATAAATTTTCTTAAAACTAATGTTCTATGTAAAAGCACTGTCCAGTCCTAAATGAAACTTGTTTTTTCCAAGGACATTTTCCAACTAATCATCAACAGTACTCAAGGATTTACCTTTGGCCCTAAATACCTTCAGAGTTATGAAGTTGCTAGAATAATTTATAAATATAACTTCAGGTCCATTTAGATGTGTCTTTGCACCCATAGCACCAAGCTTACAAGAAAAAAATAACAATAATAATAAAAGAGATACATAGTCAAACATTTCTCCAACACATTTGCAGTCAGAAATTTTAATCAAAAGAGCAAACAGCTGCCACAATGATTGTCAACATACTATTGAGCACAGTCTTGCCGAACACCTGCCTAAGTACATGGAGGAATTCTCTTAATTGTCATTTAATTGAGATAAAGATATGTTTCTTGTTTCTATTTACACTAAACACCGCCTGGTGTCAACAGGAAGATGTATACATAGGTATATCTGCCTTTTTCACATCCTTAAGGAATATCCCAGCCTTAAATATAGAGCAAACATAAGTTTCAAAGAGTATATATAGGTAGAAATGGGGAAAAAAAATATAAAGGTACTATTTAAGACTTATTATTGTTGCATTTGCTTTTTTGATTATTTTATCCTTTAGATAGAGGTTGATCTAAATACAGTCGTAGGCAGATCCCCCTCAGTGGTTTGGCTTCTCACAGCAAATTTCCACACTAACTTTTAAAATTATGCTAGAAAAGGTGTCTTTTGTGAATTTTACTGAGGGAGTACTTACTGTATTGTTTGATTTCTGCAAACATACGGAGGTAGGAGCTATGGTCAGAGTTCTATCAGTCAAGGTGTCAAGACACTTTGAGTCCCAGACATCCAAACGTAAGTCCATGAAGGATGGTCCACGTTACACAGATATAACGTTTTGAGGCAATGTTTAAATCTTTACTGAGTTCTTTTAAAGCACTGATCAAAAGGTTTGTATAATGTGCCAATGCTTTTTTTGTTCTGTTTTTTTGTTTTTGTTTTTGTTTTTTATGAAAGTGTAATTAGCTACTTGAAAGAACTTGAGAACTACAAATGATCAGTGCTATATCACTTGTGGCTTTAAGGTAATAGCCTTAAAAAGGTTGCAGTTAAATTGTCTTTCTATCCTATATTTTCAAGTAATAAAATGTGATTTTGGTTATGTGGGTGTTTCTGGTCATGAGCCTCTTTTTAGGTATATTGTAATCTATATGGATTCAGTTTGAAAGTTACTAGCATTAGCATCATGTTTTCTAGCTACTCTAAGACTACAGCTCAAAAAATCATCAGGGGTTAGGCCAGTTTACTTTAATTTGCTGACCATTCAAGAAAAAGACAGTGTCAAACAACACTCCTACTTCATTTTTGTGATGGTAGTATAACTCATCTAAATGCAAATCAGCTTCTGAAACTGTGATGCTCATCTTCCACTCAAAATTTAAGTTATCCCTACAGAGAAAAAGAAAAGTTAAATCTTCCATTAAATCTTCCAAACCTTCCTGTTTTATTTTTAAATATTTATGCTAATTTAAAATAAGAAAAATAAAAAGGTTATTTTTAAGGATCACTGCATTACTGTTTGGCTCTTTTTCTTCTGTGGATAAAATGCTTAGAGAGATAGATCAGGTGAAGCTAAGAAGTTCTTTACAGTTTACTACAACTAGAGGAGGAAAACATCTAAATATTCAGGTGTAGTGTTGATTTGAAATTTACTTTCCTTATCTTTGCTCGAGGAAAGAAAAGTACAAAATTGGATTTTAATTAAATAAGAAAACGAAGTGTTCACTGTTATAGACTTACCTATTTACATTTGCCTCCTCAGATTTAATGTCAAGTTAATATACCTGTAGATAAGCAAAATACATAGTCAGTATTGGACTTGAGAAGTAATTTTAAACAGTTCATTGCAATCTTGAAAGAACTAAAGAAATGAGATTTTGAATGAGCTGTGGGGTACAAATAAATGTTTGATAAAAGATTTGTTCTCCAGGAACAGTAACTACGCTTAATGGGAGTAAAAATAATAATCACAATCACAAAAATAGAGTGCAAAGGCAACAAACTAATGTTATGTTCTTAATGCTATTGCTATTAAGAACAGAAGTAACAACAATAATAATACAATTTTATCTTACACCATTTATTATCATCATTATTTCTAACCTTTTGACAATTCTTTTTTTTCTTCAAATAGTATAACGTACATCAACAAAAAGATCACCTTTGTTCTTTGAAGATCTTCAGTTCAGTCGTCTTCCTTGTAAATAATTCTTGCATCTCCAAATACTTGTATCCTCAAATTATTGTGAATGAAAACAATATCAAAAATTTAAGTTTGATGCTGGAAATATTCAAGAAGACAATTTCTTCCTGAATTCCAGAGAGTCCTAGGGTAAGTGGTATGATTTTCAGGTTTAATGAGATTTTTAGACACACTTATTGTGTTGTTTGACCCTCAAATACTAGGCTATAAACTGCACCAGGGAGGGTGGAACAGCACATCAAGTGAAAAAGTGTGTCGGTAATGTCTGAGACTACAGGTTTAACCACGGTCTCTACCAGACAGCAGGCTTGCCACAAGAAGACTCTGGTGATTCAGATGGAGGAGCTGCCTAGAAATATAGGCCTCTGGTTGCAGGGAGTGCCTGAGCCTGCTGCTGCTGGGGAAGGTGGCCAGGATTTCACCTGCATGAGGTGTGAGCAGGTGGATGAGCTGCTCAGTCTGCTGGTTCAGCTCAGGGAAGAGGTGGAGTGTGAGCCATCAGGGAGTGAGAGTGGGAGACTGACTGCTGCAGTGAATTGCTGGTAGGACAGAGGGAAGGGTGCCAGAGTCACCTCAAAAAAGTGGTTGACCCAGTGTTCTGTTACAGTCAGTCAGATCTAACAAGTAAGGAGGATTGGAATAAAAGTCCTGGCTCATCATCAAGGGCATAGACACTGCCTGCCTACCTCGCTTCCCCAGGTCCCCTTAAGGAGTAGGTTTGGGGTACTGGAAACTGATGAGGAGGTGAGTGGGGAGGCGAGGGAGAATCCACCTAAGAGGGGGATTAGGGTGAGGCGGTCATCCCGATGCCTTGAGGCTCCTTCTGCCAGGAAAGACTGAAGAGTTACTGTGGTAAGAGATTCCCCTCTCACGGGAACAAACGGCCCCAGTGCAGAGAATATGTTCATTCTGAAACGAAACATTCCAAAGTCTACACAAAACAAAAACAAAAACAACATGTAAATTAGGAAACAGGGAGGGAGAGTGATTAGAAAGGGAACATTTAGGAAACCAATAAATATTTCTCTTATATAATTTAATATAATTTAAAAAGTAAGTTATAAAAACAATCCTAGAATTATTATCTAATTAATAAATACATATGGTAAAACAATCTTTATCCTGAAACTAATTAAAAAATAACAGTACTTGTCACAATATTCCTCCTTTCTAATACATTTTTAAGTATCTGCAGAAAGTTTTGAATTCTCATTAATATTCAAATATATTAAATCTATTGAATACTTATCTTTTTATTCTACAAAATTAAATACGTTGTTTTTTCTTGGCTTGTTCATTTGAGAATTAATAGTGCCCTAACAGTTTAGAAAAATTAATTTTTACATTTCAAGATGTCAAAAAGGTTTTGTATAATAAAGACCTTAACACATCTTACATTTTTAATTGCAGATATCTATAATGGATTATACAAATATGACTGACAGGCAGACTCTTCAAACCCCTGAATAGGATCTCTCCTATGACAGCAGAGAAACATACAACATTCCTCACACATTCTCTTTCCTGAGGAAGAGATTCAGATATCTTACATAGATCTTATCTTTCCTTGTTGAGAAATTTACCATGATACTGTAATTGTAAGATTATTTGCCTGAGGATGTTCTACAGCTGTAGAGGTAGACAAGGAATTCTGACAAAATGATTAGCATCATCTCCTCTTCAGGTTCTTCGTTCTTTTCAAAGTACTGCTGTCACCATCAGAGTAACAGTGTTGGAATGATTTATGGAATTACACACACAAATAAAGCTAAAAATATTGCTATATACAATTATGGATACTTCACCTCATTGCTGCATCACAGATGAAGCACTTTAAAATGAATGAATATAGGCTTAGAGTATAAAATACTCATGAAGGCCAACAGCTAGTTCCTACAGAAATACCTTACAGTATATTATTTTTATTTTTATAGTATCTGATTTTGAAAACTCAATAGCTAATGGCAGTATTACTGCTATTATTTATTATTTCAAATGATAATGTTAACATAATCAGTTACAAGAGCTTAATGTCAAGAAATCCCTTTTACAAGAGATAAACAAATGGAATAGCGATGAAAGGTAATTTATTTTGGATTGGTGTGGTGAGACAACCTGTATTTTTCAACCATTGTATTTGTTATACTGAGAAAAAAACAGAAGTACATAAATCTTTTTCTCCTCTTTATTTTTTCATTTTTAAGAAAAAGAGAAAAGGGAAGAAAAAAAATGAAATTGCTGTATAAACTGTCACAGAACAGTTTATAAAAAATCCTATATTATTGAGCACTTAATACAGAGTGATACTAAAGAATTCAATGCTCTGAAGATAGCACTCATTCACTGTGGAGAAGGGGAGGGCAGTCTATGTTACAAGCATCCTTGCAGCAGTGTCTGAATTGCACAAGTTCCCCATGCTGTTATGCTCAGTTCTCCAGTTCTGCTAACACCTGGTTCATTCTCCTACATGACCACTCCAGCACAGACGTAATCTGTCTCATTGCTTTTCCTGTAAATCATGTGATGTCTTATCTATGTTTAATTTGGTCTGTATTGTAGAAATAACCCCTTTGGGACCCTACAAATTCTTTTGTTTCTTCTTCTTTTTTTTTTTTTTTCCCCAAGCAATATAAGTCTGCAAACATCTCCACAGGTCGTATGACCCCATCAACTCAACTTCCTCCTTGATTTTAACTGTATCAATTTAGGTTTACCTTAATTTTTCTTACACATTTCTGGAACTGCATGTCTTCTTTCTGTAAAATATCTACTGAAGCATTTTCTCATGTTTTTATTTATGTTATTGTTTTAAATTTTATAATACCTTTTGATAAGCTATTGTTTGCATTCATCTGATGTTCTGAATGGCTGAAAGATCAGCTGAAATTCATTTGGGTAAGATAAGGTTATTAATTTTTTTCTTGAGGATAAAGTTAATGGAGTTAAATCCAGTTGGCGGCTGGACTCAAGAGATGTCCTCCAGGGCTTGGTACTAGGGTCAATTCTATTTAACATCTTTATTAACGACCTTGATGAGGGGATTGAGTGTATCCTCAGTAAGTCTGCAGATGACACCAAGTTGGGAGAGAGGGTTGATCTGCCTGAGGGGAAAAGGGCACTACAGAGGGACCTGGATAGACTGGATTGATGGGTCAAAGGTAACTGTACGAGGTTCAGGAGGGCCAAGTTTTGGGTCCTGCACTTTGGTCACAATGACCCCAGGTAACCCTACAGGCTTGGGGAGGAGTGGCTGAAAAACTGCCTGATGGAAAGGGACCTTGATGTATTGATGGACCGCTGGCTGAATATGAGCCAGCAGTGTGCCCAGGTGTCCATGAAGGCCAAAGGCATTCTGGATTCTATAAGGAATGGTGTAGTGAGCAGGACTAGGGAGGTAATCCTGCCCCTGTACTCGGCATTGGTGAGGCCTCACTTCGAGTACTGTGTTCAGTTTTGGGCACCTCAATACAGAAAGGACACTGAGGTGCTGGAGCAGGTCCAAAGAAGGGCAACAAGGCTTGTGAAGGGCTTGGAGAATATGCCCTACGAGGAGAGACTGAAGGAACTGGGACTGTGTAGTCTGGGATAAGGATGCTGAGGGGAGACCTTATTGTTCTCTTCCAATATCTGAAAGGTGCTTACAGTGAGGGGGGGATTGGTTTTTTCTCACTGGTGACATGTGACATGACAAGGTGAAATGGTCTTAAATTGCACCAGGTAAGTTTAGGTTGGATACCAGGAAACACTTCACAGAAAGTGAAGATTAAGCACTGGAGTAGGCTTTCCAGGGAGGTGGTTGAGTCACCATCCCTGGATGTATTTGAAAACCATTTGGATGTGGTGCTCAGGGACATGATTTAGTGGAGAGCTGTTAGAGTAATATGGTTAGGTCGTGGTTGGACTCGATGGTCTTTAAGGTCTTTTCCAATTTGAGTTATTCTATGATTCTAAAGTACACAAATATCAGAAAAGGAGAAGAAAATCACTCCAAACAATATGTCTCTTGCTAATTTAGCTGGGAAAATAGCCTTGAAAGCATATTAAAATAATATAATAATTAAAACAATAATTATATTTTATTGATACTTTCTTTTTATAGGTAGAATTCATTTTCTTGGCAGTAAACAACACTGAAGTACATGCTTTGAGTGACCATGGGTATACTGTAGTGGCATGTCTAACTTTGAGAACATTACTGCTGTATTAATTCTGGAGTTAGATGCAGCATGGAAGAGTCTAATGTACATAGAGGCTAATTTTTAAGCAATTTGTCAGTGTCATGAATATATTCTACAATGGTCTCTACTGAGACAAAAAAAAAAAATAATGGAAATAAATAAAGGCATCAGTGATTGTGATATCTTTTGAATTGACAGCAATGGAGTAAAGCTTTTTAACCCTGACATAAAAATTAACTACTTGTAACACTGTATCCCTTTGTTTATTTTTTGTAACTGTAAACTAGCTTTTTAACACATAGAAAGCATTTGTTATTCAAAAATCGATAAAATTCATACTACCACACTTAATAATTCTAACACATCTACTCTTTGTGATATGTGCATCTCATTCCTATTAATATTAACATAAACAAGTATCAGGACTACCATATACCTTTGATTGTGCTCATCTGTTGAAGTATGTCAATGGTTTACAGGCTGGTTCAGCCCGGTTCTATGATGATTGGTGCAGGGGATCCACAGACCCACTCTCCAGGAAAGGGGAAAGGGGAAAAGGAAAAGGGGGATGGGCCTAAAAACAAAACAGTGGCAACGATCTGCGGAGGAAAGCTAATTTACTAAATAAGATATTGGAAAACATAATAGCACAATAAAATACAATATAATTGGAATTAAAGTTAATAAATCAAATAAAATGAGCAAGAGAGAGTGTCTGATAAACTGAAGGCCTTACGCTAACGCTGAAGGTGAGGCAGCAGCGAGCACCCACTGCTGAGTCAATTCTATTNCATGGATAACCTGTGCAATAGCATCCATAGTTAACTCCCCCCCTCAGTCTCTAGCCCATTTATATGTTGCATCTCTTCCTTGATGGACAGAGATCTCATGGATCCCACAGAGCTAAAAGTAATTCATCCTTGCGTTGCCAGTCCAGATCTACTTGAACCACCTTAACTTTGACAGCTCGATCTACCTAATAGTTGTTTTGTTGTTCCTCTTGAGCACATGAGCATCTACATGACACACCTTTACAACCATATTCTTTATTCAAGCAGCAGTATCTCTCCACAGTTCAGCAGCCCATTAGGTTTACCCCTCCATTGCCAAACATTTTGTTCCCATTGCTGTAATTGCCCCCTAAAGCATTTGCCACCATCCATGAGTCAGTGTAAAGATAAAGCACTGTCCACCTCTCACGTTCAGCAATATCTAAGTCCAGTTGGACAGCCCTTTTTCTTTCTCCTGTAAAAAACTTATTTGTTTTATTCTATTTCATGTTTAGCCTATGTGTGTCTGCTTTGTTTAAACTGCAAATTGTTCTGAGCAAGAATTAGACTATGCTGCCTCCAGCAAAGCTCAGTGCCCAGTACAACGTCTCTTTCATTTACTCAAGCCGAACTTTGATACAGTAACAAGTCCTTCCTGTGGCAAATCCCACTGAAGGATCACCAATTTGTCATAGACAATGGATTTAAACCAATCTTTTAAAGAGTAATGTTCTGTCATGATTAGTTATAGCAGAAAGGAGTGCTCCTTGATGTTCTGACTTAAATCTCTCCTTTCTACCTTGTAAGACATCCCACTCATAATTTTTATCCCATGTAGTAACACAGAACATATGTGTAGTTTGGCACTTTGAGGTAAAGCAAAGCAAGTCACATACTTGAATTTGTTATACTGTGACTTTTTTGGGTTTTCTCTTCCACATGATGGATAGGCGAGGGTGCCTCTGGATCATATTCACATCTGAGGTCACCCAGGCTTATACAGTGTGACTTCTAGTCCTCTTCCATTACACACATGAGACAGAATGTCAACCGTAAAGCTATGCTTCAAACTGGTGTATGAAAACTTTAAAAATATAAACTTGACTCAGAGTGTCTTCTAGATACCCTTATGTAAAATGTGCATGGTGCTTTTCTCTGCAAATTAACTATTGCATTTTTTATTTCTGACTGTGAAACATGATGTCGTTGCCCTTAGTCGATGGGAACTGGGGAATGAGTGAAAGCATAGTGAGCAGCTGTGCTGTTTAATATGTTCTTCAAGATAGTGTGTGAAAATACAAATGAATTATTTGAATAAAGTCAGCGATGTTCTAAGTTAGCTTGATAGTGGTAGGGAGACAGAGTAATGTACAGAGAAATCACCCAGCATGGGAAAATGGCCTTTAGAGCCACTTCTGAAGGTTCAAAATACCTGTAGCTCCTATGAGCAGCAACTTCCTGAGCAGTCAAATGCTATTTTACATGTGCATGACTTATATAGGATTACTCCTGCAGCATAAGAAAAGAGTTAGACTAAAATACACTTGTAAAATAAAATGTTTCTCATGGATATGAAAAATGCACTTGGGAAAATGTATTTTTTTTAAATAGCCATATAACCCAAACATTATGTTTTTATTCAAGAAGTTTGTCAGTAAGAATTGGATAAGAAAACATATCTTCAATATTTAGTCAGCCTTCTGTATCTAAGTTAAGTATGACTGAAATTAGAGGTTAATAAAAAAAAATTACTGAAGTACTGAAGAGTTGCCTGGAATGTGAGTTCAGAGTTCATAGGTACAGAGAGCATAAATTTTCATTGAACGTCTATGAAATCTACTATTTATCTTATGACATCTTTTTTATGCAAGGAAGCTATCCTGGAAGGCATATCGAATATTTTAAAATAAAATGAAAAACTTCAAAATAGAGTTCTGTAAGCAATGTAATCATATTATTTTCATCTGAATGATAGAATATTGGCGACAGTAAGCTAAATTCCATCTATATAGTAGCTAACATTAGAAATACAGTACTTTTGATCATATCTTTCACTAATTTTTAAGACTGTATAGTTAATCATGAGGTTAGCTAACAGAACCAGTTCTGTAATGATCAACAAGGATGAATTTTTTTTTACAAAATTCATTCTAAATGGGATGTTGTGTCAAGACTACTTCTGAGTCAGTAGATCCTGCTCCCTCTCCACCTACTGGCAACTACACTAAGCAGTTCACTCATCTCAACATTTACAGAGCCTAGGGGAGTAACCATAAGCACATAAGTTGTAAGAAGACTGGATACTGTAATGGTGTTCCTCACTTGCAGTTTTTTCTTTTCTAGACAACTCAAGAGAGCACACACAAGACAACACTGGGTAGCTGATGTTGCTGGGAAAGTAAAAGGGCTGCTGAGCAGAAATATTAAATGTCACGAAGTTAGAGGCTTAGTACTCTCAATGGAAAAGTCTGTAAAATATAAACAATGGTGGATGGAAACATAAGGCCTTAACAAAGCATAAGCTCTAAAAGTCTGAGGAAAAACAAATGCTAAGAGACAATCTTTTGTTTTCATGGCAGTCTTATGACAGGAAAAAAAAAAGTGATTTGGTCTCCTGAGAACTTCAACATTATGCATGCTAGTATAAAAAGAATAAAAAATAAAAAGAATAGTTTAGAAGTCTCAGCACATAAGCAAATTTATAAGTTAATTGGTTTAACAGAGTTACAGATTAAGGAAATTAACAGTTTTGTTCCTGAAGAAATGAACAGCTATTCAAGAAGACAATGCTCAGAGGAAAGGAAGCAAGTACATACCAATCAGAGGACTAACGAGAGATAGATGTGTCAAAAATATCTCAGTAGTAAGAAGGGGAGGATAGTCACAGTAAATATCTTTTGTAACGTTGTGAGCATAAACAATGTGCATAACACCCAAAATAGTATAGGAGAGCATCTACCCCAAAGGGGATATTTGAAATATGAAGGCAGCCATCAGCTACGTGAAAAAGTTACCAGGAATTTACAATGAAATATTTAGGGGAAAAAGAAAAAGAAATAATGAAAGAAACATACAAATTTGTATGAGAGAGAGATTCGAGGAAGGGGAGAAACTGGATGCAGAAGGTTATTTAAATTTTTTGAAATGTTTATTAAATATTAACAAATTTGCAATTATTGATCCTGAATGTGTAGGTCACTGATTACTGGTTAGTAGATCAATTAAGTAGTCCTGTGCATACTACATGAACTGAGCCATTTTCATCTGGAACAGACAGCAGTAAGAATTTCCCTTTTCTCCTCTCTTTCCTTCTTCCTTCATATAGTAACAGAGTTCAGACATGCTGATAACAGGGGATTTTATCTACTTGCATTTCCATTGGGAAAAATCTAAATCAAGTAACAGCCGAAGTTCATGCAATGTGTTTCTGATGAACTTTTTGATGCAGAAAAAGCAAGACTGCAACAGAAGTGGATCGCTGCCTAAAGGAGATGGCTGTGTTGTAAGGTGTATCACGAGGTGGAAAACTGTCATGAGAAAAGTTTGGTTTTAGGACAAGAAAGATAGTTGATATCAGCAAGAATAGCATAACAAATATTCTTTTTTTTAGATAAGAGAATAAAGTGCTTATTTTGCAAGTGTAACCTATAGATAACAGAGTAACATTTCAGCAAATTTGACAATAATCTTGTGAGAGCTCAGATATTTTGTGAACCACTTGACTCAAGAGGCTTAACTTGCTATAGTATGTTTAATAGCTCAAGCTTAATGTTTTGACTAGTGGTATATGAAGGATGCTTTTTGTTGAAAGACAAGACATGAGGTCATTTTGCATGCCCTTCACTTTGTAGTTGTATCTGCTCAAGTGAGATTTAATAGAAAAGAAACATCTTGTCACAATGTCTTGCAAAAAGTTCTTCCATTTTTCTTACTTGCTTTGCAAACGTATTTCATATGTAGAAGAGTGTCTGGATGTTTTTATTTGTTATTTGAGCCAATGATGAAGGTACTCCTCTTGATAGTTGTAGCAACACAATATTGCATTTTCTCAAGTTTCCTGACTATATGCAGAATTAAACCATTCTGCAAAAGCTGAGTCCTTGCTACAGTCCTTGCCTCATACTACATATTTTTATAGCAATTTAAATTTGTATACAGGGTACATTGTAAAAAATTTACTAAATGCATTTTTAAATCTAAGATATTTTTTTCCTGTGCTCACTCTTGTTATATCATATCTTCATGAAAAATTTAAGATACTTGTGTCTAAATACTTAAGTAATAAGACTTCTGAACTACCATTCATCTGCATAGTTTCACTAGTTGCTGAGAATGAGAGCTTATAGTAATTCTAACAAAAATAACAAAGAAATTTCAATCTGTATTGAAATTACCATCAGTTTAGATTTTTTAATGACGAATGTGCAACATTTCACAACATTGAGTTATTGGAATTTTGAAACACTTACTTTACAAAAGACTCCTAAAGTCTATCCAAGCATGACAATCACATTTCTGATAAAATCATGGGATATGGCTGCACTGTAGAGTGCTCTAGACTAGGAGCTTATTATATCAACAGTTGAGTATTTTTTTTTTGTTAATATGTCCATTAACATCCACAGTTGTTTTATATTAGGAAAAACAAACAGAGCAGGTGTCACTAATCTATTAATTTGTAGAGCTAAAATGTGAGGGTATTTTACTATAAACAATTATAGTGTAAGGTACCCATAAAACAGTATGTACTGTGCATCATCTCCCCCAGTGAATAGCTGGCTACAACATTTAGAATACTTTCACAGATTTAAAGTAGCAGGCCTGTGCAGGAAGAAATCAACAGACTCCACAGCAACTCCACGAGAGTCATAATACAAAGATAATACTCCATACTCCTTCATACTCCAAACGTCAACAGTATGTACTGACAACTCCCATGACAAACAACTTTAGATTGGGTCATGTCATCCAAGTGGCTACTTCTCATTCATTGCTTTGCTCTGCCTTGTTCCTTCTTATTTGTCCTACTCCACCTCTCCAGAGTCCCTGGTCATATCTGCTGTATCACTGAGTGCCTCCTGATCTTCATCTGACCTCGACAGTCACATCTTCTATTATAGTCCTACATAGTCTCCTAATCCTCCACAGTTAGTGCAATGCAGATTCCTATCTTGGGTAACTCTGCACTAACTCTTTAATGTAGAAGAGTGCATAGTACAAGTCTATGGTGTTTTCCCATCACTTGAATACATGAAGTCAAAAAACAAATGAAATCAGCAGCGAGTGTAACCACTTGTTTGGAAGAAGCATTGCAAGCTGCTACTGATCCATCATCTATTGGAGCTAGTTTCTGCGCTGGGTGATTATTTAATTTCATTCAGCCTAGATTGAGCTTTTCTTCTGAATGTCCATCAGTACCACAGCCAGGTGTTATAATATTGTGAAAACCTCAGCTCTTTATCATTTTTGTTATTCTGTGTGACCTCAAAAATTGATGATACCAATGTGAGGACGACCTGTTGTTATCTGACAAGATGTTCCTCTGAAACAAAAAAAATAAATAATATATGATGCAAAAGCAGATTTGCAATGGTTTATTGTAGAAATAAAAGACTATAATAAAACAAGATAAAATAAAAAGGAAGCTTTTTGCAGGTGGATAAGGAAAGAACTTAACCTTGTAACAGAGAGGAAAAGTAAAGCCTTAAGCAATGGCTAAAGTTCAGGTTGGATAGATCACTTACCACAAAGATACTACAGACCAAACCCACTCTGTACACTGGTCTCATATCTTGCCATCAAGATGTCCCCTTTGCTGGGCAGCCCCTCAAATCCAGTCTCCAAAGGACTACAATGACTGGTCCTTCAGACTGCTTTTTTATTGCATACCAAAGCTGGAAGACCTTTTCACTCATTGGTGAACCCTCTCACCTAATTAGTAAGATTCAGAGAACAAGACATAATACATTTTTGAACATGCCTTGTTTCATCTTGTTGCACTTAGTTTAAAAAGAACGGTGCAATTCTAACCCATAAGGAGGAGCTGGATGACACATTATGCTTCGAACAAGTGCACTTGGTAACTTTCATTAACTCCTTTTATTCTGGATTGTGTAAGTCACTACCTATTGCCAAAAAAGATGAGCAAAATGACATTCATCTCGCTTCTTCAGTTCTCAGCATATTATATTTTTCTTTTAAATATAATGCATCCATGAAATTAAAGCCTGAATTAGAAGTATTATCAGCAACTTAACATCTGCTTTTCTTGCTATAAGGTCTTATTGATCCTTGTTTTTATTTCTATGTTTACTAAATAGCTACCACTAGGCCTGCAAGTAATTCATCTCAGGATTCTTTCAGGGAATTATAATACTATGAAAAATGTCAATAACACCAACAATATTTTTAATAACTATAGAAAAGTTAATAATCCTTTTAGTCATAAGCTGAGAACAACATGAAAACATTATGTATGACATACATAACTCCAGAAGAATTATTTTACCCTGATACTGACATTTGTGAGAAATTTAGCATGATTCTTGAATCTAAATTTGTTGTTTGAACTCTTCGATTGCCTTTCCTAATCATCAAGGATTTACTTAAATAACAATCAACTGTTTCAACAAGACAGTTAATAATCTAACAGATGACACATATGTGGAGTCATTAAAGTTAACACAGAAACCCCTGATCTGCATCAGGCAGAACAGATTTGCAGGAGGACGATACATATGTTTGGTGAAAGCCATAGCTGGTGATTTATTCTGTATCTCAATAGGTAGTAATTTTCACTTTGAAAAGTTTCCTTTAACTCACATGAAGGACTAAATATTTTCTTCAATTGTGTGCTTTTGCATTAACAGGTAAACTGTTTCTCACTGAAATATAACTGCAAAAATAATGTATTCTCAATGAATTTGTCTTTCGTTGAGCAACATGCATTTTGTAAAATCAAGGAGTAGAAAAAAAAAAGCTTATTTCACCTTATTATTATTATTATTTCTTCAACTTATTCTGCAACTATTATGAAGGCTTCTATACAATTCTGTATATTCTAGATGTGTCTATAGATGTGGATAGAGAGCTATTACAAAGCTACAAGGTAAGAGAGAAAATACATCTTCTCAGGGGCTAGTATGTGACAGCTGCCCAAGGGCTGAAGAGCTCTGAGGATGAGTAAACCTGCTGTCTCTACAGTAACTGATGAACTTACCCAAAGTCTGCTGTAGCCACACAAAACCTGTAGCATAAACAGACATCAATAATAACTCATATAGGTACTAGTGCAACAGCACGATGAATAGGATCAGCACAATGAAGTAAACATTACAAAAGAAGGGAAAAGAGCTCTCACCCTGCTCAGAGGACTGAGGCTTGCAAGGGAAAACTTCACAGGGAATGTAACTCTAACAAGCAATCCTTCCTCTGTGGTGGTTAGTCCTTAAATGGTGTCTAACAGGGGTTGAGCCTGGTTCCAACCCTTCCAGTTGCATGGGTGAACTGACTTCACCTGTGCTCCCAGGGCTAACCGGATCTTTCAGAGATTCAGCCTGTGACTCAGTAGTTGCCATAGTGTAACTCAGATAACTTCTAGAGATAGTTGCTACACATATAAAGATATCAAGTTTATGTATGCCTCTGAGGAAAAAAAAAACAGCCTTCTGAGAAATTTTATGAACACCAACATAGAAGTCACCATTGTGCCTGTAAAAACCACTCCTGAGTACCTGTTTGTTGTTCAAATGGAGTATCTCCAAATGAACTTGTAAAACTTGTAAGTGAATTAGTGAATATGCTGTTCACTTGCCTGATACTGGTAATAATAGCTTGTCACTATTAAAAATCACAGCATAATAAATTTTGAAGGTGTTTATAAACATTGAGTAAGTGAGGATGAAGCACATCACAACCAATCTTCTTTTAGGTAAAAGAGAATTAAGAAAACATTTCAAAATCATTTTTTGTTCTTGTTTGGTTTGTTTAGTTGTTTTATATTATTTTTCTTCTTTGAAACCATTGAGGAGAACTGAAATTATGTAAACAGAATCATAAGGAATGAATTATAATCAGAGAATCTATTCCAAAATTGCAATAACCAAACATGCAGTGATTACTGTAGTGGTACTTGCTGGTAAATGACATAAATAATTTGTTTAAAAAAATACACAACAAATGCTGATGCAAACAGTAGGGGAACTATTAGGTCATGGCCTGAGCTGCTGAATGAGCAGATGGTGAAGGAGTGCAACTGGCCTAGGGAGCACAGGCAGATTGTTTGCACCTTTGCTCCTCAGGACCAGAAAGGGTAGATTCAGTGTGGAGCCACCCTGGACTCATATAAGGGCCAACCACCAAAGAGAAAGTATTTTTTGGACCTAGGCTGCTTCATGAGGAGGGCTGTTGTGTAGTAAGAACTCTCCTTCACTAGTTGGATGAGTTCAGCTTTTCATTTTGTATTTCACTATTGGTCTGCCAGTGAATGCAGGAATTGATAAGAGATAATTTTGCTTCTTTGTGAGCAGAACACAGATGAGAGTGAGTAAATGATAGACAGAGGAAGTTGCAGAGTCTGTAAATATGAAAAACTACTGTAAAAAGAAAGTTTAGAAAACCTTGTAATGATCTCAAATGTTTAAGTACCTTGGGCTGAAAGAGTTTCAGATGTTTAATCACACTTAAGAAGTACCTAAAATAAATTAAAAAAATGAAATAGGAAGATAAGACATTTCAAAAAACTTCTAAAAGTTCACAGAATTTTAAATGCAAAGAATACACTTTCCTTATGATACTCTATATCATAGAGTTCTTATGAAAGTTCTGAGGAAAGTATTGAAAAGGCATGATTAAAATTCTGTGAGGAGCTTGATTTGACATTCCTAAATCAGTTCATTTAATCAATGGACTCATTAGCTAAGTACAGTAAACTTGCAGTCTAGATGTTGCATATGCAGTTTACTAAATCCTGACTGAGGTCTACTGGCTTCAAATCCATTTGATTTTTATTGCTTTTCAGAGAAACTGCTCCCTATTGAAATGACGTGTTACAGAAGGCGCTCAAATATTCAATCACACTTTTCAGCTCTCTACAGTGACTTGCTAAATAATCATTTGGACTGTTGGGAAGAGAAAAAATTATAATTTGAACTGTACTTAAAAATAATCTACATTTTCTATAATTCTTTATTGATTCTAGCTTATTTATAGATTTATTTAACAAGAAGGCAAGAAGAAAAACAAGTTGAACTGTTACTAAAGACAATGATATTTGGATTTTGTTTCAGTATTATTTTACATTTACATTCCTTCCAGAAAGCTGAGATATTTTTTCAGATTCACTAGTATGTACATTTCTAGGGCTTTGTAGCTTATGTCTTGAAGGTAGACTGCACCCAGTCTGCCTTTATATAAGAGAAGATCCATTATCTGAGGTAGAGGCAAGTCCAGGTGCTAAAAATGTTCTTCCAAATGAGGCACTGAAACAGGCACCCCAGGAAGTGGTCAAAATACCAAGTCTCCCAGAGGAGGAAGCGTTTGGAAAACACTCATGCAGAAAATGAAATGCTGCCTGTAGTGCACAAGCTGAGAGAAACATAATTTCCTTTGTGTGTCTGAGCCTGAGAACTGCAGAATCACAGAGCCTCATAATGGTTGATGTTGAAAGGGACCTCTGAAGATATCTAGTCTAATATTCCTGCTCAGACACGACCCCTTAGATCACATTGCCCAGGATTGTTTCCAGATGGCTTTTGAATATCACTGGAGAAGGAGACTTGTCAGTTTCTCTGGATAACCTGAGCACGTATTCAGTTACCTTTGCAGTAGAGAAGAATTCCTCAAGTTCAGGTGGAACTTTTGTTTCAAGTTGTGCTTGTTTTCTCTTGTCAATTGCTGGGCACCACTGGGAAGTATCTGGGCCCCATCCTCTTGACCTCCTCCCTTCAGATACTTACACACGTTAATCAGATCTCACCTGAGCTTTCTCTTCTCCAAGCTGAACAGGTCCAGCTCTCGTGTAAGAGATGTTCCAGTCACTTTATCATTTTAGTAGCTCTATCCTGTAGTCAGTCCATGCCTCTTTTGTTCTAAGGAGCCCAGAACTGGACACAGTACTTTGGGTAAGGCCTCAACAGGGCAAAGAAGAGTGAGAATACCTCCCTCAACCTGCCAGCAATCCTCTTTCCAATGTAGCGCAGGACAGCATTGACCTTTTTGGCTTCAAGAGCACACTTCTGGCTCATGGTCTACCTGTTGTCCACTAGGCTACCCCCTTGACCCTCTCTGAAGGGGAAGCATTTCCAGGAGATCAGCCTCAAGCCTGTACTGATGCATGCCATTATTTCACCCCATGTACAGGATCCTCTACTTGTCTTTTTTAAATCTGAAGAGGTTCATCCCTCCCTGCCCATTTCTTCAGTATGTTGAGATTCTTCTGAATGACAGCACAGCACTCTGCAGTACCAGCTTCTCCTCTCAGAGCTGCATCATCAGCAAACTTGCTGAGGAGGCACCGTATTCCTTCACCCAAATTGCTGATGAATACTCTAAGCATTACTGGACCCAGTACTGATCCATGGGGTTACAAACCTCCAACTTGATTGTGTCACTCTATGCAGTAACTCTGAGAACTATTGTTCAGCTGGTTCTCAATTCACTCCACCACCCACTCAAGCAGCTCTCACTTTCTGAGGTTGTCTATGAGGATATCATGGGAAACTTAAAAGCCTTGCTGAAGTCCAGGTGGATATAATCTACTGTTATCCCCTCATCTATCCAGCCAGTTTTCTCACCATACAAGGGAATCAGGATAGTTAGTGTGTATTCTCTTTGGTGAATCCTTGCAGACTACTTGTAATCACCACCTTGTTTTTTAAGTGCTTAGAGATGGCCTCCAGAATAAGCTGTTCAATCACACTTATGGTAATTGAAATGAGTCTGACTGGCCCTAGAACCTTGGGTACTTGTGTGAAATTTGCTTTCCATCAGTTCCCAAGAACCTCTCTTGATATCTTTGAGATTTCAAAGATGATTGAGAGTGGCTTAGCAATGATGATCCCCACCAGCATTCATGATGATATTCCATCAAAGTCCTTGGACTTGTGGATGCCAAATTTGCCCAAATCTAAACAATGTGTGAGAGTCTTCATACCAAACTCATCAGGATGACTCAAGTGTTCTTGTGATCTGTAGGGAATCTGGGAGCTTTAATCTCTGTGGCACTTAAAACTTCACCATATGCTGCTGGCAAAAACATATCTTAAAGTAATGTTTCTTTGGTTGATAAAAGTGAATTAGAGCTTGACTTGCACTGCACTGTTACAAACCAAAGAGACTTTCTGAGTGTCTATTATAAATATGTTGTTTAAAGTCAGAATCAATACTTCTGTTAATATATCTAACTCATGTCACATAGTTCACTCAGGTTGAAACATAAATACAACAGTTCATCTTCAGAGTCCCATTTGAGCCAACTCTGAAGACAGGACATGATCATGATACAGCTGAGCAGTTGATACTTGTTCATTTAATTAATTATTTTACGTGATTTTATATAAAAATAATAATAATAGTACTGTAACAGCCTTTTCCATTCCTTCATTCCCCCAAACTAGAATGATATCTTCTGGTATACTACATGATATATTCTGGAAACATTTGGTATAAGCCTGTGACAGTAGTGAGAAAATTGAATACAGCTATTTATCAAAATCTCAGGCTAATATATTGCTCTACTTATGATTCAAACTGCAGAGGTACACTTCAAATACAATACACATACAACAGGACGAACTATTTCATTGAAAAACCTATGTGTATTAAAAAAACAACACACCAATAATCTGATGAATATTCATCAAAATGTGAACTGGGATTTCTTTGAAGTAAACCACTTGATATGATTCCAGAAGGATTCTGTAGTACTGCATGTGATGATCAAAAGCAATCTTCAGAAAACAGAAAGAAGTGAGGCCTGTCAAATTAGAGAAGGCATAAAACCTATTACTTTACTTTTAAGAGCAGTTTCTGTCATCAAGAGAGAGAGACCTTATAAACTCAGAATGGAGACAAGGTTCAAATGATTCTTAAATTCAACAATCACTCTTCTTCTAAACTGTATTTGCAACTGAAAAATAATTGCAATGGGATGAACATTAACACGCATACCATCGGAACAAGTCAGATTCTGAACTCATAGTATCTATCATGATGGAAATAAGCCAAATTATGTAAAATAAAAATCACGTAAAAATTGCTATTACGTCTGAGAATGGCCAAGAAATGAGTCTAGATAATGGAAGTTAAAATTAATGGAAGCAGTTGGTTCATTTTTTCCTGTTTTATTCTGAGAAAATCAGTTGCTATGAATTAATGAGCATATGATAAAGTCTGCTTTTGAGAAGTTATATGTGCTTTATTTCCATGCACAAAAAGGAGCATTTCCAAAATATATTGAATACTTCCCTCTCTGGGTCACTTTTCTGGGTGCTGCTTTCACTTTCTTCAGAGAGATTCCATAAAGTTTCTTTCAACACAATTTGAAAGCATAAGAGACATAGATGTCTAATATTCATGATATATATTTAGGACAAAGGAGTTACTCATCTAACTGTCAGTGTGTTCACCGCTTCCAATGAAGTAATTGAAGGTACTTCGTATGCTTGTAGTCAGTTATCAATCAGGTAAAACAAGTCAGTCTTCACTGCTACTTTGAATGATCTGATATTCAGTGCTGCTGAGCTGTCATCTTCTGACTCACTCTATATATTTTTTTCCCTCAGGACTTTATATATTTTCATGTCAGTGTTTTTCCTCTTCTATCCTTGAACTGCTAACTGTGCCTATATCAGCAGTCTTACCTCTCTGTATTTTTACTTATCTTCTATAGCTCCTTTTTTGTACTTTTGTGTAGCCCTTTTTCACTACTTGGCAATTTTCACAGAAATTTGAGTCAGTTATACATCTGGACTACATCAAAATTACACCTTGAATCCCTGGAAGAGCTACAGGTACCATTAGATGATTCAGCTATAGACAAAATCTGAAAGTGTTTCCTTTCTTGCTGAATTGAAATTTGAATGTAAATTTAAATGAGATAGTTTTCAACATGCTGAAGGTTCTGACTACAATATTGTCATGAACATGACTGTACAAGTGCTGTGTGATCAAATATAGATCAAGCTGTGCAGCATCTGAGGTATGGACTCACATGTGAACGATCAAAATCATTTATTACTGTTTCTAACATCCCCTGTATACTTTCAAAAGTTTTCTCTTTTGGCTTCTCCGGCTGCTTTTACATGTCTACAAAGCATTCCACAAACACTCCTTAACTGTGCATTCAGCAGTTATCCAATCAGAGTCATGAGTTTTTTGTCACCATGCACTCTTTTTCCAATCAGGGTCATTGTGAGTAAGCATCTCACAGCTTACTTTATTTTGCTTTTGTCCTGAGATGTCCTTGGTTCTTAGTCTTGCTTTCTCATGCCGTTCATCTTGCTCCACAGCTTCTGCTCTTAATAGTTTTTCTTGTATTCCAACAAAGTTGTATGTTTCACATACAATAAACCTAGATTTATCTCATGCACAATAAACAGGTGATTATCTTCTATTAAAATGTGAGCCAGTCTCCCTACCTTTGAAAAATGATGTAAGGCCTGTTGTTTAAGGCGTATATAACAATTTGTCTTCAACAACATTAAAAGTAGATGACTAGGAAGATGTAGAACTGTGAAATGTTACTTTGCTCCAATATTTTCAAATAAATTGAAAATCCAGGATTATGTGAGCCTGCACAGACAGTTCTTATAAATTTTTTCTATCTTTTTCTTCCATTTGTGTTCAATTTCTCTTTGAATTTATAAGCTTTTAGCATCTAAGGTGTCCTGTGGAAAAAGGTTCTGCTGTTTCTAATAAGTTGTCACCTGTTTATTCTTTTTTGTTTGTTTCACGAATCTAATTCTGCAGCCTCTTCTTTGAGATGAAGCAATTTGTACAACACATTATAAATGAAATGATGTTACAACAGAAGGTGATGATTTACATTTATGATAGTAGGTAAGTGGTCCTGCTTGAGAGGTCTTTTGACTAATGAGTCTTTAATTCCTGACCTGGAAGAAGGACTATTGACATAATCAGGTCAGCAAAATTTAACAGCTAGACCTATGTAGAAATGAATGTTTGTAATCAAACTGGCCAAACATTCATGACTAGCCTTGATCATTCAGAAATAATTCATGATGGCTCTGGTTAATCTTTTCCTACATTTCATATTGAATGCACAGAAAACTTCTGATCCTATTTTGTCCAGTGCAGAGAATGTTCTGCCTTAAACGTAGTGCTTTCCAGATGCTGCATTTGTTATTCTTAATCATACGATGGGACTCAAATCTTGTTCAGCTCAAATTGCAGATCTAATTATAAAATTATTTTAGAAGTTTAAGTCATTTAAATGTCTCTCTTTCAAAAACAATAGCGCTATATATATATATATGAATAGAAAATTGGTCTAGAGATCTCTTTTGTTATTTTAATGTCCTCACTGCTGTTTTCTTGTTCCCAAGCTTCTGAATACGCCAATTAGAAAAATGAGAAAAATAATTTTGAACTAAGAATTAATTTAGTCGTATCCCAGTAAGAAGGTAGATGTTAATAAAAGAAATCTTAATGAAAGAAAATCCTCTACAGGGATTGAACTATACCACTTCATAACATCATCAATTACCCTATTCACAAACCTATGTTAAGTGAGAAGCACAACAGAATCAAATGTTGTACTAGCCAACAGAGGATGCTCTTTGATTCCTATGAAGGCAATAAAAATATATTAAGAGGAGCAAAGTAATTAAATTTTTACATGACTACAGAATGTAGACAAAATGCATTCCCTAGGTCACTCCAATGAATTTAAGGGCATTCAGAGGAAATATGGTATGTCTGTCCTTCTGTGATGAAAATATCTGAAAAGAAATAACACTTGTATTTTCTGGCTTCAGCTCATTGCATTCTGTTTATGATAATGACTTCTGGTATATGATATTAGCAAAAATCTTCCCAAAATTCACACTCCTTTATTTGGAATATTAATTGCTGCAGTGAATACACAAGACTATTTCACTTCCAGTAACTGAGAACATTCTTTAGTTGATGGAAGTGATGACATAACAAGTCTTTTCCATGTATAGCCTTTATGCTGTATTTCTGTTGGTGGTGGTTTGTTTTTCTTTTAATATTTTTTTCTTCAGGGTTTATTTCCAGTGTCAGAGCTCTTTTCATTTTATTAAGAAGAAAACAAAATACCATTTTAATACTCAGCTTACTTTGAGAAAGTGACTTATATGATCAACACGAACAGCTTTCATTTCAGAGTTTGAACAATGTTGCTAACACATACAGGGACCAAAGATACAAACCTAGAGAAAATGAATACCTAGTCTCATAAACATTCAGTAAACATACCGACGTTAAAATTGGGGACAGAATCAGTTAGCACGTATACATTCATCCTGTAGTTTATATGATGTAAATAAATTGCAGCAGGTACCAAGATACTTAAAACAGATCACACTTTATTCTAGATTTTTCATAAAATCTGTGAATAGAAATGAATGGTGCTTAATGATGATGCAGAGTTTACTCTTCTGCCATTCTGGCAATTCTTTTTAAAGATGAGACTTAAAGTTTGCATGCTTCTGTTACAGGATTTTTAGCTAGTTACATGAGATTAATTTCTGTCTCGTTCTTCCTCTCCCAAGTGTATATATATATAAAAAAAAAATTGCAACAAGAAAACTTTTGGACAATCGTTTTGTAGGTTAGATTGAGAAATAAATTCCTTAACCATAAATCTAGAGTGAATCAATTCATGTCAATAATTTCATCAAAGTCAACGAAGCTGCTCCAGATTAATTTAACTATAAATTCAATCTTCTAAGCAACCACATACATTTTCATAAAGCAACCCCATGAAAAAAGAGTTTACTATACAGCATTAAAAAATAAAGCTTGAATCTATATTATGTGAATTACATTTGTGCTGGTATGTTCATTAAAATGTTGATACTAGGAGATAATTCACACTAGTATATCACCCATGTACCAGAATGAAAATAAAAGCCCTCTCACACTTAGATTGTAAGTTAAAAATAAGCAGGAAAGATGTAATGGGCATAAGCAGTTACTGATGTATATATTGATCTCTTAATCTTTAAAAAGTAACATTTTAGGATTAAAAAAAATAAAATCCTGGTAATACATTTTTTTTTCATGTTACTAAGCATTGCTGCATGGAGTCAAGGGCATTTCAGTTTCTCAGCTTCTGGTACTGTCCTGAAATGAGGAGGCAGAAAAAGCGTGGGGCAGCTGATAAATCTAACCAAGGGGGTGTTCCATGCCATATGACTTTATGAGGAAAAAACCTTGAAAAAGAGTGGAGAGCTGGATGGGGGAGCAGCTGCTTCTTGGGGACCAGCTAGGCATCAGTTGGCGGTTGGTGAGCAATTGCTTGTTCATTACTTGGTTTGTATGTGCATATGCACATAACATTACCATTTCTATTATCTCTTTTTTCCTTTTGTGTCTTAGTACAGTTTTTATCTTAACCCACAAGAGCTACTTTCTTGTTTTGAATTGAATTTTCTCCTACATCTCACCAGTTGGAGAGTGAAGAGTCAGTAAATGTTGCTCAGCTATCTGCCAGGTTAAGCCACAACACAGTCTATATAGGCAGGGAAGGAGCCTAGTCCTTCTATTTTCATGACAGAAAATTCAGTATATATTTCTATATTTTCTTCTCCAGCTAAAGGATAGATTATTATTACATCGGGTCCTATGGAATAGGAGGCGTAGGATGAGTAGAGATTTATTTGTCTTGATTGAATGTTTTTAAATATATGTATATAACAGCACTTACAGAAAGTGTTTTCTATATATAAAGCTCTCAGAACCAGTAATGAGATTTCATGACCTATACAAATGTATTGTTTGAATTATATGTCTGATTAACTATGAGTCTGACTAATTGCTAGGGTGTTGATTATAGAGGAGGAAGAAAGTCTTTGTAGAGACTTCTCCTTTTTAGAGCTATATCTTTTTCAATACTGCTAGCAGACAATTTTGTCATTCTTTGTCTTTTTTGTTCTCAAAGCTGCACTGTAGCAGCAACCTGGAAGCCCAGTTTTCCTTTAATAATGGATAAAGGATTTCTGAGTCTCTGTTTTCTGAGTGGAACGTACAACAAAACTGTATCACAACATGCAGGTGATTGACTCAAAATTATTCATTAAAAGACTGATTTATGCAGAAATCACCCCCCAAAATCCTGAGAATCTAGAATAAAGACAAAGATTCAATCTCAGAAAAGATTAGTAATGTTAAGAATTTTTTATAATCAATTTTTTGTCAGAACTCAGACACTGTAATACATCTTTAGCCAAAAATTTTAATTGTCATCACTCATTTATTACTAAAATTGCAATTAGTTTTGCAACTTATTGTTCTTTGAATTACATTTATTTTTTTTTTCAACTGCAAGGTTTTGCATTAAAATCCCTACTGATGTGTTGTTTATATTAATATGAAATAATCACATTGATCATTTTTTACTAATGAAAGCTGTCATATGGTTGTAAGCAACCATGAAACTTCCCTTCAAATATTCAGATTGTAATCTATGAGAATACTGCATTTCTGTTCTTCTCTAAGTCTATCATCCTGTTATAGAATATTATTTAAAGTAAAAAAAAAAAAGAATATTTGACTTAGAAGAGAAGCATTTTCTCATTTTCATCTTTTGTGAAAGAATTTGATAGAGAGTTTTTATGCATCAGAAATAGTGCAGAAGAGTTTTTCATGCATGGAATTCAACTGATCATGTTTAGATGCCTGAGAGTTAATCATGCGAGTGATTGAGGCTCCCTTTACAGTCTAAGAAATAAACACTTATTGGGGGTGATTCTCTTGGCATATTTTGGACAAGTTTTGAGAAGATATGATTTTTCCTTTTATGGTATGGATATTTAAAGAAGAGCTTAAGGTGTTTGTCTTAGCTGTAGGTACACTTCAGACTCCACCTTTCCATTGTTTTCCAACTTCATATAGGTTTTGATTCATGACAGCCTTTCCATTATCCATATACTGTGAATTCTTTGTGAAACAATCAAAAAGTAATTAGCACAATAAGACAATGATTAGTAATCCACTTGGGTTCACAAAAGCAGTCAGAGAATTTTGGGCAAGTAATCAGTCCAGCAGAAGAGATACAATTTTAGAATCTGAGAGGGAAAGAAAAGGAAATGTTATTAGTAAGACATAATGCTGAACTGGTAATTTGTTTCTTTTTGCTGTAAATATTTTTCTAAATTATTCTGGAAATAATGGTTAGGTGATGTAATTTAGATAAGTAATGAAAGTGAAATAAACAGAGCTATGTTGTCATTTTTTGGGGGCTGGAATGGAGTAGAGATTGGCATAGATTCATAGATACATTAGGTTGGAAAGGACCTACAAGATCATCTAGTCCAACTATCCTCCCATCACCATCCCTACCCACTAAGCTACTAAATCAAATCCCTTAGCACCTCATCTAAACGCTTCTTGAACAACGCTAGGGATGGTGCCTCAACCACCTCCCTAGGCAGGCCATTCCAGTGCCTGACCTAGATTTTCAGAGAAAAAATTTTTCCTCAAATCTAATCTAAATCTTCCCTTCACCTCCCTGCTCCTGCTGGCTACACTATTTCTAATACAGGCCAGGATGCCGTTGGCCCTCTTGGCCACCTGGGCACACTGCCAGCTCGTGTTGTGAAGGACAGAAACTGATTTTACTTTTGTTGTCTCAAAGCTTGCTTCGTGAGGCCTTTTCTGGTGATAAGACTCTAATTGACAACTGCAAATCATCTAGATGTTTGT
>VXAB01004166.1:23492-72552 GCA_013399175.1 Odontophorus gujanensis | reverse complement strand
CAAGATGTGGAAAGAGGCATAAGATGAATTTTTTTTACTAAGTACTACCCCACGTTCAAAGTACATTTTTTCAAGTGTCTGCTCTTTCAGAACATCTGCTCTTCAAAGGAAAATGCATGATTATGTGTTTTGGATTTTTTGATGAAAATAATGCTGATAACACAGCAATGTTTTAGTTGTTGCAGAGCAACACAAAAGCCAGGATTTCTTATCTCATTGTGTTGCCCTGCCATCAAGGATGCTGGGGTGTATAAGAAGTTGAGAGGCGACACAGCCAGGACAGCTGACCCAATCTGACCGAAGGAATATTCCATACCTTATGATGCCACACTCAACAGTAAAAGCTGAGGTGGAAAAGGGAGCATTCAAAGTGATGGCATTTGTCTTCTCAAGAAACCTCTATGCCTGATGGGTTCTGCTTTCCTGGCTTGCCTGTCAGTGAGAAGTAGTGAATTATTTCCTTGTTTTACTTTTGTTTTGTACACAGTTTTTACTGTACCCACTAAACTATCCTTATCTCAATCCACAATTTCTTGCACTATAACTTTCTGATTCTCTTCTGCATCCCATGTGATGAGAGTGAGTGACTCTCTGGTACTGAGTTCCTGATGGAGTTAAGCAACAACATGTACGTATTATAATCAAGAAAAATTTCTTTGGGCAATAACAATTGTTACAGTTAATTCTTGTTAATTCTGAACATGTATGAAACATATAGTATGCTATATTGGTGATATAATGTTTTTGTCAATTCACCAACTTCTTGAAAAACATTTCATATTTTTTATTCAACAATTATAACTCAACAATTAGCTACAACTGCTAGCAATAGGAAAATGAAAGAGCAAGTTAAAGAGTGTTTTGTAACTCGCATATTACTTTGTAGTTTGAGATGAAATTGTCTGCCATATGGGAAGCAAAGGACATGTCCTCTGCTTCTCTCCTAGCTCATTCCCTGCTGCTTATGTTTTAGTTCACCTCCTTCAGGGAGTCAAATGTCCTCCCATCATTTTGACTTGTTAATATTCTACAAGTGCATATTTGTTGCCCATAAACTTAACTCAAACTTCTCAGGATGGATCTTTCTTCACAATTTGTAGAGTATTATCTCTCATTTACACAGCTTGCGTTCCTTACACACTATTACTACTTTATCATTGTAAAGAGAGAGATGTACACGTTAGATCTTGTTACATTTCATGAGTCTGATTTACAGGAAAACAGCCGAATTGCAGCAGTGATAAATCTATCAAATGCAAAAACATGTTTGAAATCACAGTATGTGATTTTATTATAGAATATACTTTTCCAAATAGAGCTTTCTAAATGTCATCCTTAATTGAAATAGCGAAAAATCCTTTGGGAGGCACAAATATTGTTGTATTTAAGTATATATTTAATGAAATGTATTTATAAGTTTTTAAATTATGACCACTGTCAAACTGGTAGCATGCCTCCAACTCCCTTGAGAATTTTGTTTCAGACAGTTGATTCTCTAACTGAATTGGAGATTTAGTTGAATTTTTTTTCTGTATGTTACATCAGGTAGCTGTGCTGTTGTTCCGAGTCCTGAAGAGGCAGTGAGGAACCTCACAAAGGAAGAAATGTCAGGCCTTGCACCTGAGGAGGTGCAACCCCCACGCTGGGGGCAAATTAGCTAGAAGGCACCTTTGCAGAAAGTGACCTCACAATCTTGTTAGACAACATGCTGACCATATGACATTGTGGCAGAGGAGGTCAACAGATTGCTTCTGAAAGTCTGCATGAAGAAGAGTGTTGCCAGAAGGTGGAGTCCCTTCAGGACTAGGGAAATACATTAGGATTAGCATACCCCTTCGTGGTCTCCCCATGACAAGAACGCATCAACATACTGGAGAGAGACCAACAGTCTAAAGGTAATTGTCTCTGAGACTGTAGCCTCTGTTGTATAAGGAAAGGTCAAGTGAGCAGAATGTTTCTCCTGGAGACGAGGCTAAGGAGGGATTTTATATATAATTATTGAGGGGGGAAGAATATAAAGAAGTTTACCTCTTCCCAGTAGTATCTAAGGATGAGACAAGCAGCAGACACTGAAACACATGCAAAACAAAAACAAAAACAACAACAACAACAAAAAATCAAAAAAATCACTTAAATAAGTACAAAACTATTTAACACTAAGGGTGATCATGCTGAAACAAATTGTCCAGAGAGGCAGAGAGGCTGTGAAGACTCTATATTTGGGGTATTAAACCTGGTGTTTGGAATGTATCTATCCCTAAGCAATTTATTTTTGCTACAGAGAATTGGCCAAGGTTATCTCCAGATGCTTCTTCCAAGTTATTTTCCGATTCTATGAGATAGAAATACTCAGTTCTTTTCTGTGACTGTGGGATAATATGTTTGCAAGGTGTATAGTCAAGTCAAAAAGCAGCTCAATGTACTTGAGTGATTTTAGAGAAGGTAAAGGAAAAGGAGGCTAATTACATTTTCTGCTTCTTTTCTCACTGGACAATTGCAAGGAGATGTACGAGGTTGCCAGAAAAAATCTACAGCAGAGTTCTGAACATAAGCTATATAAATACATCAATGTTTTGCTAATTCAATAGTGTTTTAAGTACATTTTGAAACACTCCTCCTCAGATGCCTTTATAACATATTGAAGCATTACTTCTTCAGAATACAAGACCTTCAATTCTATTGGGAAAGCAGTTTTAAAAATCAGCAGAGGCAGCAAGTCAGCAATAGGAAAATACCAGATTAACTGACACTGTCTGTTTATCTGTATCTCTTCATGTTCCCAAATTTAGCCCTTCTGACAGTGCTGTTCTCTTTCTTGCAACATATATTCCCCAAGCCCCAAAGTAATTTTATATTAATGTATAATTTTTTTTATTCTGTTTTCTTCCTTAGTTCTGTCTCTCTGTCTTCATAGACATGTGATGATTCTCCTTGGACTTTTTCCCTTTTGCCTAGTATTTTCTTGTTATGAGAAATGCTTCAAAGCTGTGGACTCTGATAGCTGCATCCTTTGGCATCTAGCTAAGTACTTTCACATCAGCTTTGTATATCATGTACCTTTCCCACACCACTGACTGCAACTGGTTTACCTGCAAACTTCTTAAAGGTGCACATCTCCTTCCGTCAATTGTTCCTAGTTGTTGGCTATAGTCTCTTTTTTTCCTCCTCATATTCACAGCTTTCTCATGTGTTTCATAGCTCTCATTTGTTTTTTATTGGCTTATTCCTATAAGAAAAATAAAAATCTAACTAAACACAAAACTATGTGAAACACCAGTAAAACTGAGGATTTTTTAGTTTATTTCCATTTTTCCTTCTCCGTACCCCTTTCTAATTTTTTCTTTTGTTTTGCCTTCAGTCATATCATTACAGTTATTTGTAATGAAACTCTTTGGAGGCAATGATTATGGCTAATTTATCTGTTTGTATAACACCTTTGAGTTCTGACAGATTAAACAACAGTATCTGGGTCGGACAAAGTAGTTAAGATAGGAAAAGAAATTTTGGAAAAATACTGCTGCATTTATTGGACATTTACTCAGACAGAACAACAGCAGTTCTCTATCACTGAACTGTAACGACAGATCTCCTACTGACTTTAACATATGCAGGTCACAGAACAGAATTTAGAGGTCATGAGAAGTATTCTCCTTAGCCTATTCTAATTAAAAAATCCCTTTTCCATACTGGATAACTGCAGTGGGCTTGATTTGAATTTTAAAAATTAATTCAGTCAACATAAGGATATTATTTTTGGTGGAGATTTTAAATAAAGAATGTTTTTTAATGTCTTAATAAGATGACTTGAACTTCATTGGTCCTTTTTTTTTTTTATCATGTCTTAAAAATAGCAAGAATAAAAAAACAACATATTAATATAACTTATGGATTATCCAGTATATAAATATATAAAAACAGGATATTCCTAAAAATGATGGTTTGAATTGTCCTAGAAATACTATGAACTCAGACCTCATATACTAATAGTAACCCCATTCTAGGAATTACTTAAAATATTAAAAAAAAAATACAAATCTGAAACATGGTTCCTTATTTATCCTACAGAGAAAGCTATTTGCAGTTTTCTTGATTATACATGTATTTTCTTAGTGAATTTTTGAAGATATAAAGACAGAAAAAAAGGATAAAGAACGAAGAACTCTCTGTAATATAAGATAAGGAACTGCATATTTAGAACATGTTTAGATTACAAGTTGGTGACAGGATGGGTCACTGAGGAAGTAAGTAAGGAAAAAAATTAACATCGAATAATGACAGCTCAGAAGCTATTATTGTTTTGAGCATAAACAGAATGAAAAAAATCTGATTCTGTAGCTCTTTTTCACAGCTGGCTTGAATTTAGGTAGGTCATTTTAGGAACTATTAACGTAGAGCAGCATGAAAGGGATTTTCTTAAATATTTCAGACATGCAGATATACTTTCCAGACACTGTGTGGATGACCAGCACAACAACTTTGTCTATTTATAGTACTACTACACTAGGTTTAATCTTACAGAATTTATACAACCACAGAATTGTATGGGTTGCAAGGGACCTCTGGAGATCGCCTAGTCTAAACCCCTAGTGCAGGTTCCCTAAAGCAGATTGCGCAGATAGACATCCAGACAGGTCTTGAATATCTCCATAGAAGGAGACTCCACAACCTCTATGAGCAAACTGTTCCAATGTTCTGTTACCTTTTCCGTAAAGAATTTCTTCTACATAAAACTTTTTGGGTCTCAGTTTGTAACCACTGCACCTTGTTCTGCCTTTGGGCACTACTGAAAGGAGCCTGGCACCATCCACCTGATCCCTGCCCTTCATATATTTATAAGCAAGTTATGATCCTCCCCCACCCTCAGGTTTCTCTTTCACAGGCTGAGCAGCCAGTGGCACATGTACAGAGATCTGAAATTAAAGTTTCCATAATTTAGTGCAAGATACATACTACTGTCAGCTTTTAATATCCTACTGTACAGATTATATATTTAGCGACAGTATATCAAGTCTTTTTTTCTTTCTCTTTATTTAGTTATACCAACTTTTAATTAAAGAAACAAAATTACAGCCTAGGAGAATCAGCTTTGTATTTTAGAATGATGTATTATATGTTTTCAGAATTCTAGAAATAATAGAATACAAACAGATCAGAAAAAAAGATATGCAATTTATATGGCGCTAAGGAGTAATGGGAAAAACAGCTTAATGTGATCATTGAAAAAAAAATCCAACTATATAATCTGTATCTATGTCATCTATATCTACATCTATCTAGTAATGCCTCCACTATTTATTTCCATAAAAACTACAACAGATACAAAAAGTACAACAGCATTTCTCAGCTACAAAACACTAATTTTCAACACAGGTACCACTATTAGCTATGTGTTTTTGCAGGTGATGAACAGAAGCCTGCATGCTGCATTTGTAAAAATCTGCATGAGTAGAAGTGACCCACTGCCACCACTGCTGAAATGCACCACTCACAACCTCACTGTGCTTGCATCCACTGTTTGGTGTCCATAAATATCTAGCAAGCATCAATGAATGTCAGTAGATGACATTTTTTTCCGTGTCGAGGAATTCAGTGACGCATCTTTGCTTTGTACGTGCTTCTATGTCAGATGCTACTCTGTCAGACTGCCCCTCTCCTGCTATCTGTTGCATGACAACAACAGTTAATGAAATACTGGAGAGAAAATTCAACCTCTACTGCCATCTGCCTCTGGTATCATAGGCCAACATAATAAAATAGGAGGCATTACTTTCAGAGTAGCCTTCATATGCCTACATAACTTCTAACTCTATCATCTACATCTATGTCTATCTATGGCTTTGTCCATAATCTCTTAAAACAGTTCATTTTAATGGACTCTACTTTTTCACTGTATATTCATATCTCCAGTTATTGTTGGTATGTTCTTATTCTTATGTGATAATCCTGTGGTTTGAAAACCTGTATTTTAGAGACTATTTCTTATTTTATAGTAGAATACTTACAGTTGTTCAAAAATCATTGTTATCACTTCATCCATGCTGCTCAAAGGAGTCAGCCAGGCCAGTGAGTACGTTCAAAATACTTGTTTTGGTCTGACTGGCTTCCTTGAAAGTGAGTGGATAAAGTGCCGTTGATTCCAATGAAAAGAATACTAGGTTAGAAGCCTTTAGAAGTAAATTAAACTCTTCTGATTGAGGTAGTTTTATTAAGAAGGAAAGAATGCAAAATATTGTGGCTTTAGTGACAGTCTCTTCATAAACAAATATTATATAACTATTAAATTATTATATAATTTTACTTAATTGTATATTAAGCATCAGTGCACCTTTCTAGGAGCAAGAATATTTCTAGAATCCATAGATGTATTGATTTATTTATTTTATTTATTTATTTATTGTGAAGAACTCCAATTTAATGTTAATAATTGTAAGGTTCTGATTTTTAGATCCCACTGTAGTTAGTGATTAGGGTTGACTGGCATTAGGCAGGTAATTCACCTTAAAACTACATAAATTTGTCCACCGAAAAATGTGTAAGCCTGCCTAGGAACACACACACAATAAAAAAGTCACTGAGACAGCCAGTATTGTCATTCAGTGTATAAGACCTTTGAGTGGCAGAAGAAGAAGGAGTATAAAAACAAGAAAAGAGGTATGAAGAAATGCACGTACAAAAAATTTTATTTGCAAATAAAATATTGCAATTATTTTTTTTTTCTATAGAATGATTACTTATTCTTTCCCTTTCCTCCACTCCACTCCCCTCACCTCTCTTCTCTCCTCACCTCCCCTTTCAATACCTCTCCTTTTTCCCCCATATTGCCTCTACCTATTCCTACTGCTTATGTGGAAAAAACTAGGTGAAGAGCCAGACAGTTGCTTGATGATATTGAGGAATGCTGAAATTTCTATTTCCTACTCTTCATATACTCTCAGAGGAAGTAGAAGTGGCATGTCCTGCTCTCTTGCTTGCAACACTGTCCTCTCACCACACTGTCATTATTCTTTTTTCCTCTTCTCTCACAAGTTACAGCAGCCTTGATCTTTCTGAACACCTGCTGTTAGAGAACTATTTCTCAGCACTTCCATTCTGAGATGGGGTACATGATATCGTCTCTATAATAAAATTCAAATTAAGTTGGGGTTAGAGAAAGGAGGAGGAGAAGGGGAAGAGGGAGAAATTAAATTAATTCTGAGTATATCTAATAGATAGTTGTGCTCGCCCCTTTACCATCTCATTTTACTTTGCAATCTGTGTTTCTTCTTCCAAAGTTTGTCCCAACTTCGTATTATTTTCTCTAATTAAATGTCCACAGTTTCTGCATGATTTATTTCTGTTATTCATCATAACCTAATCACTTTTCACCAAGAGCCAGTTGACAGAACTGTCAAGATCCTTTACATCCATCTGCTAGTTTGAGTCACTGATTCATCTTCCTTCTTCAGATGCATTCAGCACCATTTTGACAAGCTGGACAGCAGGAAAGTCTCTCTCATTGCCAGCATATTTTTCATCATTCAGATCCACTATTTTAGGCTCTTTTACTGAACAGGGTTTTATAGGTGTTTAGCCAACTAGCCATGATCAGCAAAAGCAGCTGCTAGAGATAAGAGATGAATTTACAATATATCCTTCCTCAGCACACTCAGCATTTTCCCTTCAAAACAGTATCCAGCAGTAAATTGAGCAGCAGGTGTTGTACAGCAGTTAGTCTCCTCAGGCTGTCAAGACAACTGCTATGGAGCAACTTGCTTGCTTGACTTCTTTTAGAGAGGAGTTGCCAAGAGCTTCAGGAGCTGTGCAGAGAGGAGAGGGCTTGCAGGACCTTCCTTCCTTTGTGAGGAAGGAGAAATAGTGGTTTACAGGACTATGTAGAAAGAAAAGGATCCCTTGGGATTTAAAAAAATTGAGTCAAATAGTCAAGAGTATTGAAAATAAATATTTGTTTGATTTTCTCTTGAGCAACCTGGGGGAGAATATAATGAAATGATATTTAGATTCCTCTTTATTTTGTGTATTGCCAGCAATATGTACCCATTAAACAGAGCTTGATGTAGGGAATATTTTGAAACAATGCTCTCAAGTGTCTATACTGTGTAAGTTCATTGTGATGACAACCAACTGTAAAGGAACAAGCTTCCAAAGACCTGAATGTGACTGTGAACTGGTAAGCAACTTTTGGAACAACGCAATTATATCTATCTCATGGAGAAGAGGAAGCCACAAAAATTTATTGTTTTTTTATTCATTTCTTCCTCACAAGCATACTTGATTAATTTGTTTACCTCTACTCCCCTTAGTTGTACGTTCCCATAAACTCCAATGTCTCCTCATGACTCGAGAGCAGTAGTATCAAATATTTAAATAACGGAAATTCAAAAATAAAAATCATTTATTTTCTTTTGAAACATCTAAGGAAAAATATGCACAAAATTACAGTGCTGTTAACAAAATGTACTACAAAAAATGTAGTGAATGTTATCTAATAAAGCTAATTTTTGTGCACTTTTGTTTGTTTGTTTGTTTGTTTGTTTATTTGTTTGATGTAGGAAAGAAGAGATTACCTAAATGTCTATACATATTTAACATTATACTTCCAGACATCCAAATCTTCAGGGGTGCCATTCACAACACTGACTTACGTAAAACACACCAGTTAAGAGGATCAAACAAAAAGATCTCAAATTCTCTCCTGGATATAAGTACTAAATTCAAGACTCAGAGAAGCTAATTTTGAGAACGTTGTGCCTGAAAGGTCTTCTTCAGAATTACATCTTCCAGTAAAAGATTTTTACACATGTACATATTGTAAATTTCATATCAAAAAGTCTTTCCAAAGGTTGTCTTCAAGATTTTCAGCTAGAAATTTTGTCCAGTATTCAGATAATTTGGCCGTGTGTTAACAAATTGAATGTAGCCTAACACCCCCTAACAAGCTTTTGGTATTGTTATGAACAGAAGTGGGTGAGAAAATGTCCCATCAAATTTCTAATCTGAGTGCTCTCGGATACCTAGCAAACGCTGGAACCACAGAGCTTTATTTAGGAAGCATCATAGTTTATTCACTTGGTATTCCTTAATATCATCCTGTTCTAAATTCTCATATGATTTTGTTGACTGAGAATGAAATTCCATTCTAAAAGAAACATAAGCAGAAAAGGGAATGTAACTGTCTGTCACGTGGCTGAATCACAAAAGTCTCATGAGGAAAATTATAAGTGTTAAAGACATTAACCTGCTGTTATTTCAGAGTTTCTATTCTGCTTATTAATGTGTGGTTTTTGTTGCTGTTATTTTTTACTTTCATATTTTCAAGGATAATTTCTGCAGAGAGGTATTACTCGACTGACAGACAATGAATGACCTAGTTAGCTTAGCTAAGCCCTGCTACTACAGAATTAATTGCAAAGGAAAGAAACAGAAGTGGTACAAAATAGTAATCAAAATAAATAAATTAAAAAATTAAGGTNTTTGAGAACGTTGTGCCTGAAAGGTCTTCTTCAGAATTACATCTTCCAGTAAAAGATTTTTACACATGTACATATTGTAAATTTCATATCAAAAAGTCTTTCCAAAGGTTGTCTTCAAGATTTTCAGCTAGAAATTTTGTCCAGTATTCAGATAATTTGGCCGTGTGTTAACAAATTGAATGTAGCCTAACACCCCCTAACAAGCTTTTGGTATTGTTATGAACAGAAGTGGGTGAGAAAATGTCCCATCAAATTTCTAATCTGAGTGCTCTCGGATACCTAGCAAACGCTGGAACCACAGAGCTTTATTTAGGAAGCATCATAGTTTATTCACTTGGTATTCCTTAATATCATCCTGTTCTAAATTCTCATATGATTTTGTTGACTGAGAATGAAATTCCATTCTAAAAGAAACATAAGCAGAAAAGGGAATGTAACTGTCTGTCACGTGGCTGAATCACAAAAGTCTCATGAGGAAAATTATAAGTGTTAAAGACATTAACCTGCTGTTATTTCAGAGTTTCTATTCTGCTTATTAATGTGTGGTTTTTGTTGCTGTTATTTTTTACTTTCATATTTTCAAGGATAATTTCTGCAGAGAGGTATTACTCGACTGACAGACAATGAATGACCTAGTTAGCTTAGCTAAGCCCTGCTACTACAGAATTAATTGCAAAGGAAAGAAACAGAAGTGGTACAAAATAGTAATCAAAATAAATAAATTAAAAAATTAAGGTAAATAAATAAAGATGCGAGTAATTTACTACAAATTCATTATGTTTAAAATAAATAAGTGAAAATATTCTCAGAGGGGTTATATTCAAACTACTCAAGTATAAGTTGAGAAAGTTTTGAAATTATAAATAGCAACGTAAGCAAGTTCAACTGCATTCTGGATTATTCTGATCAATTCTCTGTGAAATATATAATGCTGATATTTAGCAGAAACTAGGTACTAGAAATGTGTATCTTAAATTACTGTTGCTTTCTAATTATATTCCAGTGTACTGAATTTTCATGGCCAAGTTTGGTTGTCCCCCAGCAGCCCATGAGCACCGTACAGAGCAGATCTCCATGTGCACCGTACAGAAGCCCACAGTACAGCGGTGGATGTGGTCTGAAGGAAATAAAGCCCATGGATACTCCCACAGGAGTGGGAGACAATGTCAGTGCAGTGCCTGAAGGACAGATCCCATGGTACGGAACCATTCAGGGGCAGTGGTTGAAGCACCAGTCTGTGGGAAGTCCGTGGATGATCAGTTTGGGAAAGACTGAATCCCACGGGAGGGTGGCTGTGTGATGTCTACCCATGTTAAACTTCTGGAAAAATAAGTAAAATGCATTATCTAAACAGGTAGAAAGTGCATTTCTTTGTTAGCTTTATTAACTGTTGTTTTACTTATGTAAATGACAAGAAGTGTTCACTTTTTAAAATTATCGTTTTAAACAAAAATAATGCACTGGAACTTGCAGTAAATTTTAAATTGTGTGCTGTTTTTGAAAAAAAAATATTGTACTTTAAACACACATACACACACACAAAAGCTCAAAATAGGATAATAACACTGTGCATTTTATTTTATTATGGTTGAAGAATGTGTGTCATTCTGAGCATAACAACAAATCTCTCTGTAAATATTGACAGAGCCTGTCAGTTCTAGTCTCAAGCTGAAGGTTTTCAAGTAAGATCCAATTACCCTTTTTTCCATCTCTGTTATTCTGCTGACTTGCTTCATTAGCAAAAAGTGTGCACGCCATTGCAAAAGAAAATCCCCATATTAATATGCATTTTACTGCTCCCGAAAAACTAGGGAATAGGAAAATGTGGCGATGTGTTGTTGGCTATGGTAATATGCACATCTCTTGAGTATTACTTTGAATTAATTTATTTTTACTATGCAGGATCACTGTTGTGAGCAGAAGTCTCTCTCTCATCTACTTATCTTTAACTCTTTCTTTACAATGGAAATTTTATGGGTGTGATCTGAATGGTATGTTTCACTGATTCCTGTGGAAATTAACTATTTAAATCAGCTTTTGAATAGTTTGTGTTATTTTCATTTTGTTCTTAGTCCTTGTGGTTAGATGTAATTCTTTTCTAGTACTGGGATTATGTTTCTACAGTATTGAGAAATATGATCAGAATTAAAATCAATCATAATATCCATGGTGTTCTGGTAATCTTCAAATATCTCAGACTTTATCCTCTTTTGATATTTGTTGTTTAATACAAGGAAATCCCAAATCCTCATTTATTTCTTATTATTCTTCCAGTGGGAAAATAAACCTAAACAGTGTGTAAAAATGGAGACTTTTTCTTACTTAGATCTTTTTTATTATTATTTCTATTTTTAATTTAAAAATAAATGTTACATTTTTTTAAATTCCTTTCAAGTTTTATAATTACAATTTAATTAAATTTGTAATTTTGTAATTAAATTTGCAATTTTTGAGAATTACTGAAAAGAGCATCTAATATTTGACCGAAATGAGGCAAGAATGTAAGCTGGAAATACATTAAAAGATGTGTGTATTGTCACTCCATAGGAATAAATACAATTTATTTCATACTCAAACTGCACCATTTGGTATTGGAAGTGTACAGCAGTGATAATAGGGTGTTTTTTTTTCCCCATGTAATTTATCTGTAGAAAGAGAGACAAGCCTTTTAATCACTTCACATAATAAAATAAATTGAAATCAAAACAGCTGGCAGAATGTCTGGATTCAAACTCAAAGATCTGACTTACCAGTAACATCATTCCATAAATTAATATAGTTGTATATCATTGAATAATGACACTTGGGAGAAATATTTCACCATATATTATACATTTTTGTTTAATATGGTTAGGTCATGTGCCACTGAACTTCAAGTGACAGAACATTGAATACTGTAATGTAACAAAGTAAATAGCTACAAAAACATGCATTATGCATTTATTTGCAGCTAGAATTAAAAATAATCACAAAACGAAATTCACAGCTGAAATTAAATGGTGAACTGGAAAGGTACAATTGGTAAGTGTCACAGTTATTCATGGTCTTGTATCTAAGTGTGAGTTTGTCTGTATTTTAATTAGTAGAGAGAACTTGATATCTAACTCTTAAAAAATATAGAAGATTTCTTGCCACATGTCATTACGCTTTTACAAATATAGGAAGTGGGAATTACTGTTTCTCGATTTCAAACAGAAAGACGAAGTATTTACTTTCCTTCCAGACATAAATTTTCAATTACAATATTACTGAATATTGCTCTGAGAGATTAATTTTTGCAATTTTTACTTACTTTATCAATACAACTGAATGATTGCATTACATTTCATAATTACTTGAGTGCTTTTCATGAAAACCTACCCATCTAAAATTTTTATGTTTTTCAAGTTGATTTTAATGTGGCTGTTTTTGTTGTATTCTTACGAATTCATTAAAAAGGAATCATTTTTTTCTTATTCACATAATTATAAAAACTAACAACATTCTCTTTCCTTTTTGCAGATTCAAAGTTGTTCCTACTGTAAAATTTTTCATAAATGCCAGATTTAGTCATTAGAATGCATAGCTAGTAGTTGCTTTTCTGTGAATGAATCCTCTGGAATGTATGTAGGTCTATCATTGTGCAAAACTAAATTCTACATAAGTCTAACTCTTTTCTTTCTCATTTTCATCTAATATTTAAGATGGGTATCCTTTTTTAATTTGTCTTATATGCGTAGATAATAACCTCCCCTTTTTTTTGTTTATCTTATGTTAAAGAGTATGGTCATCCTGATATTGACATATAACATAATTTAAACCGAGACCATTTGTGAATTTGATTCTCTACGTGAAAAAACAATGAAATTCAAAAGTATTTGCCATGGAATTACATATCAAACTAAATATATGATAAAGACGATTTTTAGATCCTACTTATTTTTAAAAAAATGATAAAGAATGATAGTATTCATCTCTAACCATGCACAAGAACAGTCCACTTTGCATCTACTCTGTCTCATATACAAAGAATTGCATGGAACTAAATATATAACATTCAGTGATTTATATACGAAATATTTGGTTTCATCTTTAATAAATTTACTTGATTTAATTAATTTTCTTAAAACTATTAATAAACTCAAATCGCGATAAACAGTTAACTGAATCATTTTTATCTCTTTTGATCTGTAATAAAAAAATCAATAATTACAATGTACAATTTCACCTTAGTAAAAAAATTAGTTTGATGTTTTTGGAGCATGGAACCTGCTGTTCAAGCAACTGAGGTGAAAGGAGCTATTTTTCTAGATAGACCTAATGTTAAAGCATTTTTGATCACAGTGAATCCTAAAAGAGATTTAAAATGTTTTTATTTGGTATTGAGAATACATTATGTGAAGACAACCTTTGTATAACAAGGATAAAAATTGACTCTTTTTATAACATAAATTACCTAACTTATTTGGAAGTAATTTCTCCAAAATAAAGCTAAATAAAAGGTGAAAAACTGTTTTAAATTTGATGTGTTTAATTTTCCTTTTTTTAATGAGAAACTGACCTCTTGCACTCTCCCTCACTGTGGAATAATTACTATCTGCTCTTGCTAACACTTCCAGAAATAAATGATCTAGTCAGGATTAGAATTAACAAGCATGGCTGATCAAACCGCTGTGAGCATGCTTTCCTTAGATTCAGATGCAGCTGACTTTGTTCACTTATTCCCAATTAGGCTCTCTCTCCAAGCATTTCCTTAGTATTTACTTGCTAATCAGCATGTGCTTTAGCTGTGTCATGGGTTGTGGAAAAAACAGTCAACTAGAAAAGGGAAATATAACTATCACATTTAGTAGAAGCCTTGCTGATATATGCAATAGTAACTCAATAAACTGATTGTGCCGTACTGAACTGGAATAATATAATTTATCAATTTTTTTATCAGAGAAAAACTTCAACTTCATGTTTTGATATGAAAATATAAAAGATGTAAAATTAATGCAGACAATTATTTCTATGGCATCCAATGACAGCAATGTTTATCTTATGTATAAACTGGCAGCTTTAAATCTTGTTGAGCTAATGCTGGCTTAAAAAAGAAAATCACCTTCCAAAGGATATGTTAGTTTCAAATTGATCAGCTAATGAAGATTTACTGTTGGTGGAAATAATAGCATGATATATTATTAATGAGTTACTGGGAAAAATAACACTGAGGGAATCTGTATCTATGACTTCACATGGTTTGTGACTTTATACCATCATGTTCATTTGGCATCACAGTATTAAAACAAAAGCAAAGCATAAGGCTTGTGGACGAGAGCAGTCAAAAAATTGTGCCATACATGATGAAATGGCCACAGTGTTATCTGTTTCACTTTTAACACTGCTCGCGTACACTCTAGTGTATGTGTCTACACACACACGTCTAGTTTTCTCTAGCATCTTTGAAGGAGTACATGGGCAAGTAAATCTGAAATGGAAACCACATTCACAACCACACTGTTATTTCATGTTACTTTATTTGTAATTATTATTGCATGAATTGTTTAATTAAAGATGATACATTTGCAATAATATCTATTTATTTGTTATATATATGCTTTAGAACTCTCATTCGTCTTGATTTTATTCTTCCTTCTTCCTCCTCATTCTTTTTCTCATTTTATTTCAAAAGATACTATTGTGAAATATCAGAACAATCTCTACCCACCTTTTTGTCTCTTTTCCCATTAAGACTGAGAAAATTTCTCCAGTATTCATTATTAAGATGGAGTTTCAGTGGAGCTGCCTAAAACATGCAGTCATACTAAAATTAGTTCCGCAGCTTCTCTCCACCAGTAATAGAAAGGTAGGTATCTTCCCTTTAGTTGGTGAAGGAAAAAAACTTCTATTTCTTCATTTTCCTTTTACTTTTTGTTTTGTTTTCTTTTCTTTTCTGCGCAAAGCTTTCTGGCTATTTCTATCTGCCAACTAATTTGTTTGATGGAGAAAAAAAGTAATGCAGCTCCATTCCTTCAGGTCCACTTTGATGTCTCACATTCCTTTGTTCAGCTTGATAACTAATCTCTCATTGACAGCCAGGCCTTTACAAGCCTTCTGTTTCCAGCAACATAGTCCAATGTTTTATTTTTCAGAGTTGTGCATATCTAAGACAGACAACGGGAATTATTTGAGAATGCAGATGTTACAGAATCCAAATTGCTGAGTTAAATAAACACACGCTTAATTCAGATGAATTTCAAGGAGAACATTTAAAAACAACAAAATCTTATTGAAATATGCTCTTCCAGCAAAATACAATGACAGTTTTGCTGGTGTTCTTATAGAAATAGTTGAGACCATAAGTGCATTAGGAAACATCACAGTTGTTCTGCACATTAAATATTATTTGCAGAACTGTAGGAATTGGAAGGGACCTCTAGAGATTATTGAATCCAAATCCCCTGCAAAGTCCTTGATTTCCCTGGGATTTCTTTTTGACCTTTGAGATGTTTGTAGTTATGAGGTAAACTATGTGATGAGTTAAAAAAAAAAAGGTTAAATTGACTGTGAATTTAAGTAAATTTTTTCAATTTAGTAAGATATTTTCAAATAAGACATATAAATGGATTTCAGAGGTGAGATTTAGTATGAAAATGGAATGATTGTAGGCTACACTTCATCACAGTGGCTATTCTATTACCTTTTTTAATGGGAACTTTTACTCTCCATGTCTATCATGAAGAGGCAGTGTCCTTTCGATTCTTCTCTCTACTGTTTGTGCTCGTGTGCAGTGGTACTGGTCTCTCCACTGTGACTGTCTACAAAGTACAAGAAGAAATCGACTGAGGGACATTTCACTCATTTCACTGAGGTGACTCTTAGTAACACTGCGGTGAGGATGAAGCTTGTAGCTCCTCCAGTACTGCTGCTTTAATTAAGGAACTGTCCTGTTCCCAAGTAGCCCCTAAAATCATCAAACTGCTGTATTGAAAGTATTTAAAAAGTTAAAAATCTATTAGGCACATGTAAGACTTCATTTTTATTATGGGTAGGAACTCAGATAATGAGATGATAGAAAATTATTTGAAACTGAGCTGTAACAAAGTGGAATCTTGAATATATTTTTTATCAGTGCACTGTATGGTAGATCAATTAAGTGGTAATATAGCAATGGAGTACTGCCTGCTACATATTAAGATTAGGCTTTAAAAAATTATCACATTATAGTAACTACTTCTATTCCCAGTGATGATTATGACAAAACTGCCATTAACTTAGCAAGAACAAAAATTTGTCCAGGAGCAGTAAAAGTAGGAACCAAAGAATAATTTTTTTTAAAGTATGACATTATGACATACTTTATAATAGAAATGAATGTGCAAGTGGGAAAAGAACGGGATTACTAAACTCATGTATAGTCGTGTTTGATTTCGAGCTAAACTGATGGCCCAGGTGATGGTAATAGACCTTTCACATCTGCTTTACTAATTGAAATATGACAAGCAGCCAGAAAATTGCATGTTTGCCTCAGTAGGAAAATGAAAGGCATCAGAAAACTTCCACCATGGTTGTGTAGAAATAGTGCAATCTTCCACTGTTAGCCTGTAAAAAAAATGGACAAATAGAATGAATATGGCGAGGTAGGCACATTTCTTCATGTCATCAGCTTAGCTGAATTGCCTAAAATGCCTTCTCTTAGCATATTACCCAGGTGGAACCGTGATATTGTACTTATGTGACTCAGAAGGGAAAGGTGAACGCATATAATTCAGAACACTGAAGTTTGGACTTTGCAGTATGAGTAGTCTATTTATTGTTTTTCTAGGTAGTAATTGTCCAAATACTCGAGCAGCAGCAAAGAAATGGTGTGGTTGTTTGTTTTTGTGTTGTTTGTTTTACTTGCTCGTATTTGTTTAAAATTTCTGGTTTTGTTTTCTATGATAGTTAAGCACTCAGTCATTAGGTACATTTGAAAATAGATTTTCTTATCTTTATCTCTAACAATACTTCCTTGTACCATACAATTGTACTCACTTTAAGTAATCCATATTTCTGAATCATTTCCTCACTGTTTACAGTTTCTTCACATTATACTTTATTCTATAAAAGCTCTGGGAACCAGGTTGGTGGCCCCCTCTGAAGGATAGGTCATGTTCTTCGTTGCCTTTCTCCAGACTGGGATTAGGAGGGGACTCACCAATATTAGCATATCTTCAGCAGGGTCTGAAACAGAAAATCTCCCAAGAATAGCAGTGGTTTTGCTTGCTAAGGAGCTAGAATGTAGACCTTAGAACTGATGAATAAAGATGTTGTGGCTGAATCCAGCAGATAGCTAGGCATCACATAGTTGTTTTCTCATTTCCCCTCACATTGGACTAGATTAGGGAATCAGAAAAAGGTAGAAGTCATGAGTTGAACTAAAAACAGATTAATAGGACAGAAAAGGAAGGCAAGATAATAGTAGCAATGATAAAAGATTATACAAAACAAGTGATGCTCAATGCAATTGCTCACCACCCGCTGACTCAGTCATTTCCAGCATGCTGGCAGCACATACCCCAGCCATCTCTCCCCAGTTTTACTGCCATGCATGACACTGTATGGTATGGAATATCCCTTTGTACAGTTTGGATTAGCTGTTCTCAGTTCTGCTCCCACCCAGCTCCTTTTGCAAATCCAGCACTCACTGGCAGGGTAGCACAAGAAGTTTCTGAGTTAGACATTAATAAACATGCTAAACACTATGGCTTTCTTGCAGTAATAATAAAGTCATTTTGAACCTAGGTCATTCAGAGTAAATCTCAAGCATAATTTATGTTAAATATTATTTAAACATTGTTCCAGACTGTAATTTAAATAGTTACATAGTCTGGAGAAAACGCTATGCATGCAGTTTATTAAGTCTCAGGTTATCTCTTAATAGTAGGTACTAAAAATGAACATGCATCATGAGCATCATTTATTATCAGATGCAACATTTTCTTTTTTTAGTTTCAGTTTTTCCCACTGCTCTATTCCAGAGTATTTTTACATTTCCTTATAAATGTTCAAAACACTAAAGGTCCATACACAGACTGCATTTTTTTAATGTATTTCATTAGAAAATAAATAAATAGTTCTGATGTTTGCCTTGGACTTTTCACACCAATATAGGAAAACGAGTGGTATTGCAAATATTAAGCATAAGCTTACTTATTCTTTTCTTTTTTTTTTTCCCCTCTCTCTGTTAAAATTCTAAGACTCGAATTTGTTTCTCTCATGCACATTCTTTGGTGACTTTCCAGATTTATTTCACATCTACTTATTCATCTGCCTTTCCCTGAAGGTTGTTTCCATATGTTAACTAGGTTTTTCTGAAATTAGTCTGCTATTATCTGCATACAAAAATCAACCCAACAACATTGTAAACTGATTAAAATCTATGTTTTACCTTGCTGACAAGAACACTATTCTTCACTTCTTTACAAAAAAACCCAATAACAACTACAGTGACTCATCTTAAAAATCTACAACAAAATCTACAACAAACATATTTGAATGAAAAAAATTAATTCCTCACAATTTAAAAAAAAAAAAAAGTGATAAAGAATGTACTCCAGAGAGTAAAATAAGAGAAATAGAAACAACATCTTGGTTGTTGTACTATCAGAGCCATTGCCTTTTAAATAAATTCTTTTTTTATCAGCTCCACCAGGCACTGTATACATAAATCTTATCATATGTTGCATTAAATTTTAAAGCAAATACACTTGCAAAAATTAAGGCAGTAATGAAGCTAAGAAGTTAGTTGAAAATATGGAAGCTCATATGAGTTGTATAGAACAGTGATGCCTTTGGTAATAACAGATTTGGAACGTTATGCGACAGATTGTTCTTAAAAATAAATGATTGTTCTATATCTCTTAGGTAGATTATACGACATGAAACATTATATTACTAAATCTGAAGTATATCTATTATCTAAATAATTGCAGGATCTCCTTTCAGAATATTTATGGTATGTGATTTGGATAAGAACATTAGCAAGAAGACTAGCTTTAGCTCTATGGATCTGCAGCTGAGACAAGAAACTTTCAAAAAGTCCATACCATGTCTGAAATGATATTCCAGGTTATCCTAGATATACTAATGCACTATGATGTGCAAACCCTGCTTGAAATTACCAGTGCTGAGCAATTTAGTTCTTCATCAGAAAGGACAGAATTACTGAAGTGTGTACTGCTAGTGATCTCAACATTGTTCTTTTCTGAAAGAGCACAATGGAAGTTTCCTCCCTATTATGGTCTGTGAACTTTAAGGGATTTTCTCATCTTCAATCAGTGTATGACCACACATTTGAAGCAGCATAGCTTCTAACATGCTTAGAGAAGTTCATAGTTGCTGAATGATTTTCATAACCATGAAAGGACAGACATGCTTCGTGTGTTGGTGACATTAGAAGCATGATTATATTTGTCATAATTGTACAAAATGTGACAAACCATGTATAGAATTTAATTGACCTTACATATGATACTTTACCACTGTCAGTAACTATTTTTCCCTAGCATCAAATGAGCATATTGAGTAAATAATAGTTCTGTCCTAATGCTACATTCTCATTCACACTGTAAGTTACTTTTAACCTCATCAGCAACAAGTGAGTTTTGTTTACAATATTTTCTTACAGTATATCTGTGAGAAAGTACTATGATCTTCATGATCACATTTGAACAGTATGTATTACAAGATCTGCAGCTGGCTGCAAATGACTTCTACTGACTTCATTCTAGAAAAGTAGATTGAGGAGAATGCTGGGAATTCAGCAGAATACGACAAACTATTTTGCTTACAAGGAGACATGGGATTTTACCAGTTCTTTGTTATGTTAGGGAGTTTTAATCCTCATTTTGAGGAAACAGTAATCTGTTAACTTTAGAAATGAATGTGAATAATGTTTATTTCTTTTCAATTCCACAAAATCATTAAGAACCTGTGAAATGAAGATGTCACAGAACTGTCAATACAGTATATATATATATATAACCATTAAGTTTTAGATTTCTTTAAAGTTATAACATTTGTCATATTTTCAATATGATCAGTGAATATTCCTACACATTAAAATGGAGTAAGCAGGGAATTTTACATGCACTGGTTAAAATAAGTCACTTAACTACAATATCTGCATAGGTTACTCCAAAAGTCACAGAACCATAGAACTATAGAATAAATTCAGTTGAAAGGAATGTTTAAGGTCATCTAGTGGAGCTCCCCTACATTGAACCAAGAAATTTACAGCTAGATCAGTTTACTCAGAGCCTAGTCCATTCTGACTTTGAATGTCTCCAGGGGAAGGGCATCCACCAACTCTTTGGGCAATCTGTTCCAGTGCCTTACAATCTTTGTTGTAATTTTTTTCCTTATATCCAGTCTAAATCTCCCCACTTTTAAGTAATGTCTCCTGTTTATTTCCACGGAAGATACAACAGATACAAAGAACATGACAGTACTATTGAATAGAAAAAGTTCTCAGCTGCAAACAATGTTTTTCAACAGTCAACATCATTAGCTGTGCATTTTCATCAGCAATGAACAAGGGCCTATATGTCGTGCCCATTAAAATCCGGAATATCTCTGGAGATATTTTATACTTCAAGATGCAAATGTTTAAAATTTATACTTTCATCTCCATAGATTTCAAATCCCACCCAGACGTCCTACTTCCAATGTTCCCTTAACTAGTGATTAAAAGCTACTACCATCTGCTGGATTTTTCAGAATAAGTTTCCAACACAAAGTATCAACTACATTTGTCATTAGTTAGCACTCTTATTGCTTAGTTTCTGCACAGAATTCATGAACAGGATGTGTGTAGAGATCGACCCAGGTATTTTCTCACTAAAGTTACTTAGATGTAAGCTCAATATGATAGAGAATGAATCTCCAGCTCTTTCAAGTGTCCTGTGACAGACAACAGTAACTTTATTTTCCAGTTATAGTAATTTTACAGCAAGCAAAAAGAATGTATATGCCATGTTTTTTGAAAATCTGCAAAAGCCTTTTTGATTCCCACTTCCTTCAGTTTCTTTGGATCAGATTTTCTGAAGTACATGTGTAGCTTTTTAGCAATACTAGGAAGCATGTTTTTTGAGTCTGTGTAAAATGCAAAGATGATTTAAGGTGTCAGCAATGAATTTCTAGCTAATCTGAAAGTCACAATGGCAGAATTACATTTCTACATTATATTAGCACAATACAGATATTTATAACTGAATGGTAGGAGGGAGTAAAAAACTATCCTGAAGTTAGTAGTACAATAATTATTAATCTTTATAAATGTTCAAATAAATAGGAGAATTGCTTTGTCTTTTAGGCTAGTTACACAGATTAAGGAAATAACCCAGCTGTAATTATTCATGGTCATGAATACATAGAGTTGTTGTTTGTTAGAATGGATAAAGAAAACAGTTTGATTGTTACTTATTTTTAGAATTGGAGGTAAGTGTGCTCCGGGCTCAGAGTATGCAGAATTGTAACATTTTAAGTTCATCCATATGTACAAGGCATAAATCTTTCCTGTTGAAGTAGGGGGACTGTTTGTGTCTCTGCAACAGGACAATGGTTGTAATACTACCTGAACTTCAACTCAGTCTAATGAGCCATAACATGTGTCTGTGAATGTTATTTTTGTCCTACCCTTAGTAGTATCAGCCATTGATCCTTCCCTCATGTTCATATACTTCCCATGTGTACCTCAAAAAGTATTTCTAGTTTACATGTACGTCTGTTGTGATGGCAGAGGTGACCATCTGATTGGAACAACAGGACATGTTTTATGTGTTGGCCAACATGTGGACAACATCTGTCTCACATCTGACTAGATTAGATCCCTTTCTCATTCCATTAACAGAACAATACTAATGTATTTCATACATCTGTACTTATCAACAGCATTTCAGGGACTGACCTATTTCTAATCAAGAACTATATAAAGAGCCATATTTTGTTATGTTGATTTTTAACTATCACTAATACAATTCTTTAAATATTCTTTCATGGTTAACCTCTTGCAGTTATTGTTTGAATTTTGAAAATGTAAATGTTAGTGCTAGCAGCAACACTGCTGATTTTATCTGTAGCTTAGTTTGCATTCAGTGATTCTAGAGGAATCAAATTAAATTTGCAAAAGCAAAAACCCTGGATTCCACTTCGTCATCCTTTATTTATTAGCACTGTGAATATGGCAAGAGGCACACATTACTGAACAAAGATAACTTAACTACAAACAATTACGCATGTCTCAGCAAAGCTGTAATGTAATAGAAATCTGTTACATGCTTCAAAGTGAGTTTTGCATGTACAATTCAGGTCACTGCAGCAAGTTGCAAAATGTTGCAGCAAATTACTGTCTTATCTCTTTGCTGCATCAAAGAAATTACTAAATAGCAGGAATTTCAGATACATGCTTGCATGGGAAAAAAAAAAAAAAAAGCTACAATCTGGTAGCATCCCTAGAAAAGTTCCTGTACAAATCAGGCAAAATGTATTGTCACATCAGTTAAAGGAAGTGGTCTAGTATGATATTTTGGAGTGTTTTCTCTCAGTCTAAGCCTTTCATTTTAGTCCTTTCTTAGAAAATTACTTTGTATGAAAAAAGAATGTTAGGTAGCTGAGAAGGGAAAAATGGAGTGGTATTAGTTAAAAGACTGTCACAGGCTTGGCTGTATGAATTTGAACACCTACTCAAGCACTAAAATGCACAAAAATGACGAAAGCAATTATTTTACTTAGGTTAACCGATACAAAAAATATTTTGAGAATTCTTTTTCGAGACATTACTTTGAAGTAACACTCGTACTGAAGAATTATTATAGAGCTCATTCTCAAGGTGAAAGACAATGCAAATAGCATAGTCTAAAAACAATTCATTAATTAATTTTAGGCAGTAATTTATAGTATTTTTATCTTTTGCCTGATATACTGATATAAAATAAAAAGATGTCATGTGATTCAATTGATTTTTTCCTCAGAAACTGATTTTATTTATTTTTTTTCTGTTGATTTTCTTTAGTATATAACAATATTTGTATATAATCTTCAGTTTAAAAGTGCACAAGGGAATACTGGACTTTTTTTTAACCTACTACTACGAACTCTATACTTCTAAAAAATAATTCAGATTGGCACTTCCATGTATTATATTGTTGTCTTATGGTATTTAATTAATGTCAAATTAAGTTTCCTTTTGTTAATTGTTTCTAATGTAAATACCAGTTAGTATCCTTTCTAATGCTGATTAAAGGGAAAACAGGTATTAATATGGATGCCATTTTTTGTAATTTCACAGACAAGCTTATTTTAACTATTATCTTAAATTACATGAATTTGACTGCAAGGAGAGGGAAAAGATCAAAACAAACTGTTTCCATTCAAGGAGTTGGGTCTAGGAGAGGTGGAGTCAGACTCCACCCCTTCCAGTCACACAGGTGCATGGCCTTCACCTCTGCTCCTGTTGCTGACTCAGTGCTTGCCTCAGGTGATCAATCAGTGGCTCAGGCCGTGATTGAACATTTTCCATACAATTACTTATTCCCTTAATTCTGACTAGTCTATATAGCCTATAGTCTATTTTGGATATTGTTTCTATGATAACAGTTTAGAGCCCATGATCAACAAAATGAAATCTAATAAGCTCATTGTAACACATGGATGAACCTCTCATCTTTTACATCTAAGTGTACAAAAGTTTTTGTTTGTTTTTGTGTTTTTTTTTTAGTGGTTCAAAATATGTCATTTGGCTTTGAAGGCTGTTCAAAGGGGAAGTAATTCAAATAAGAGGTGAAACTGATGGCATACAGTCAGATTTTTGGAAAGTGGAAATTTCCACAACTGAGTGAATAGGAAGAAAAAATTTAAAGCTTCCTTAATAACCAGCAACAACCTTGGAGTTTGAAGATAATTAAGTCAGATTTTATCCACTGTTTTGTAAACAGTCTGTTACTTATAAGTTGATTTTATCAATTTAATGTGATTTTTATTTTTTTTTTGAAAAAACAATAAGCAAAAATTATACCTGTGTAGAATCATATTTTCTCAGCTTTTGCTACTGCTTAATACAACACATGCATTTGCCAATCTTTAAGATTTGTATGAAACACAAAGAGCTAGAGGATGGAGAAATTATTATTTGGGGAGTAATCTGAAAGGGAAGACCTAGGGATTCTAGCGAGCAGAAATTTAAGAATGAATCAATATTATGCACTTGAGAAAGATGCTTGAACAAAAAAAAAGCACTCCAAAGAGCTTATTATTCCCTCAACTTGTCCACCTCTGGAATACGTTCTCCTGTTTCAGGTCTCAGAAAGGGAGACTGCAGACTGGGGAGAAACAGGACAAAAATGTTGATAATGGAGTTGGAATGCATCACATAAATAGAGAAACTAAGGGAAATGGGTATGTACAGTCTGAAGAGGTAATATTCTTCCACTGCTTAAAGGGGAATTATGGAGAAAATGGGGACAGCCTCTCCTCAGGGATGCACAGCAAAAGATCAAGAGCCAGTGATAATGCAGCATCAGTGGAGACTGCAGTTACAGGATAAGGATGCTACATCACAAGAGTGTTCAAGCTCTGTAGGAGGTTACCTACAGAGGGCAAGGAAATCACTGCCTTTGGAGGTTTTCTGAACTTCACCAGAGAGGGCCCTCAACAGCCTGCTTTAACCTTGCAGATATCCTGCTTTTATGAGCAGGGGATGGACTACACAGTCCTATAACATATATTTTTTTGTGACATCACTGATTAAAAAAAAAAAAAGTGTTGGGGAGTAGAAGATACGGAAAGAATGGATAGACAGAAAATGTAGTTTGGAGGGAATGTTTTCAAAAAATGGCATACATCTTTCTTCTTTAGTAATAGGAACACTTGTCTTTGATTTGTACTGGTGGGAAAACTTTTTTAAAAAAATGGGATTGCTATAATAGTAACAACAAAAAAGATGTGCGGGATCAAGTGCCATTTTCTCCCACTTCTGAATCCAATTTATATGGCATGAATTTTATTGAATTTTATTGCCAAAATAAATAAGAATACTAATACTGTTACATTGCAATACTGGAAAACAGAACAGTAACAAAGCAGAAACTTCTAAAAAAAAAGAAAAAAGAGCAATGAGCAGATCTGTTGGAAAATGTATAAATTCATTCTGTTTATTTGAGAATATAAAGTCATGAAATCACTTTTTGAAGATAAATGTGTTTACAGGATAAGGCAATGACCAAGAAATGAAACATAATGAAAATGTCTGAAAGAGCGTTTGGTCATCAGAAAGTAATATTCAACTGTATCTTAGCACCAAATTGGAGCAGTGCTAGCCACCAAAATAGAAGAGAAACCTTTCTTTTGCCATATAAAAATATCTGCTCAACTGCGTGATGATTCAGATTCAAGGATAATTCTTGCTCTAATATGCTCTGAAGTTACTCTGTATATGTGTTAGAGACAGGATTATTCTGAATGCTGAAAGTATCTGCTCATTTGGGTATGGACATATGACTATATTCATGTCAAAGAGTGTAATGAGAAAAGAAAATTGTATAAAATTAATTTGTCTTGTGACAAAGAATGTAATAGAAGTGAAGATTAACTCTGTGGAATAAAATAGTGTGGTATTTAATTCTCTACTTACATTTCTTAAAATAGATATGTCCTTCAGCTTTAATGTTTGCATTTTTTCTTCCTGAATTTGTATGAAGTTCTCTCTTCTAGAAAAGTATGATAGCAAGTAAATGGATACTGTAAAAACTTTTCCAAGCTGTATCATTTCATAAACAGATCTGAGGCAGTGCCCCAAATATGCTTAATTATATATGTTTTAAAGTATTACTGTTCCATCAGGCTCTGTCCATTATCAATTCACAGCTACAATTTCAAAATTAGATCAAATATCAAGCCTACAGGTGTACTGAGAAAAATTAGTTCATAATTTTTTACAAAGATTGACTAAGTTTTACCTTTATTACAGTATTTAGAAATACAAAAAAAAAAATAAAATTATTCTGAAGAAGTTTTGTATAAAATTAAATATGATTGCCATACTATAACGATACCATTTTGTACATTAAAAGACCTTCCTGAATTATGATGGGAAAAATAATTATTAGTCATTCCAGTAAAAAACTTGTGGTAGAAATGATATGTATATCATATATTTTTATACAACATAGCAAAATTTTAATGAAAAAACTTGATTTTCCTAAACAGAAAAAAGAAACAAAACCACTCTAATTCACTAAGGTCACAAAAAAAATAACACTATTTTTTGTTTTCACATGAAAAATATCAAATTCTATGCTGATGAATCCTAGAATCATGGAATGATTTGGGTTGGAAGGGACCTTTAAGATCACCTAATTCCAGCCCCTGTGCTATAGGAAGGGACACCTCCCTCTAGACCAGGTTGCTCGCAGCCCCATCCAACCTGGCCTTGAATGCTTCCAGGGAGAGGGCATTAACAACCTCACTGGGTTACAGTGATTGCAGTATCTCATCATCCTCACAGTAGAAAATTTCTTTGTAATATCTACTCTAATTCTACCCTCTTCCAGTTTAAAATCATTTCCCCTCATCCTGTTGTTACATGCCCTTATTAAAAGTCCCACCCCAACTTTCCTGTAGGCCCTCTCGAGGTCCTGGTGGGCCACTAGAAGGTCTACTCGAAACCTTCTCCAGGCTGAAGAGCCCCAGCTCTCCCAGGCTGTTCCCATAAGGGAAGTTCACCAGCCCTCTGATAATCTTCGTGGCCTTCTGAACCCAGTCCAACTGCTTGATGTCCTTCTTGTGTTGGAGGCCCCAGAACTGGGCACAGTACTCCACGTGAGATCTCACAAGAGCAGAGCAGAGGGGCAGAATCACCTCTCTCAACCTGCTGATCACACTTCTTTTGATGCAACCCAGGATACAGTTGGCCTTTTGGGCTGCAAAAGCATATTGCCAGCTCATGTTGAATCTTTCATCAAACAAAACCTCCAAATCATTCTCCTCAGGACTCCTCAGAGTTGCTCTCAAGCCATTCTCCGCCCAACCTGTATCTGTGCTTAAGATTGGACTGACCCAGATTCATGACCTTGCACTTGACCTTGTTGAACTTCATGAGGTTGGCATGGGCCCGCCTCTCAAGCCTGTCAGGGTTTCCTCTGAATAGTACCCCTTCCCTCTAGAGAGACACCTGTACAACTCAGCTTGGTGCCACCTGCAAACTTGCTGGGGGTGCACTGAATCCCACTGTCCATGTCAAAGATGGTTCCAATCCCTTAGGAACACCACTCATCACCAGTCTCCATTTGGACATAGATCCATTGACTGCAACTCTCTGAATGCAGTCATCCTGCCCATTCCTTATCTGGTGAGTGGTCCATCCATCAAATCCATTTTTCTCCAATTTGGCAACTAGGATGTCATGTGAGACAGTGTCAAATGCTTTGCACAAGATGAATAACCAGAGAAAAAAAAACAAAATAAAAAATTATAAACAAGTTATAAACAAATGATAGCATTCCTCTCTGATAAAATTTTTATTTTCAAATATTTATTTCATGCTGCTCTAAGACTCTGGTGGCTTTCAATCTTCAGCTCTAATGAAATAGCTCTAGACAGTTTTGTATACACAACATTTGGTGATGTGCTTTTTATACAAACATCCTACAAGTTATTCCAGTTACTATCTTACTAATGCTATATTATCAAATCACCAGTAGGAGCATCTGCCTCCAGAGTATATCCTCCAGCTGTTCCTATAATATTTGTTTGTTTCTGATACTGACAGAAAATCTGGGCTTGAGGGAACACCAGTGATTTGTCAAAAGCCAAAAGAGTGATTTGTCAAAAGCCAGATAAGCCACTGTTTTTTATAATGATTAAATGTTATGTTACTAATAAATGTATTAAACATAAAATAATGAATTTTTTGATAGTAATAAAACTTTCCAAACAATTCAATACTTATTCATTACTGGCCTCCATTCATGTTTTTCTTGCTTATATCACTTCTCATGAGTTAGATCTTCCATACAACATGAAGCAACAGAAAGAATTACAAAGAGAAAAATTGTAAGTCTGACACTTCTTTTGGTCTAATAATGTAATAATGTAATTCATATCAAAAGGAAAATGTACAGGATTATGTTTCTTTCTGTATTAGGTAAGCTTGATATACAAGCCGCAAATTCTTTGATTCTACAATATGATAAGGACATAAAATAATTTAACTTCATTGGAATCTTATAATCAGCTTTTGAAGTAGAGAAAGCACCTTTAATCATAGATGTTTAATAAAAAATAATAAAAACATTCACAGAAATTTCATTTCATATTATGAAGTACTGCATTATTTACAAATATCTTCGTTTCAGAAACCAGATTTTTTGCTGTACTACCCGTCACAGTTGTCAGCTAATTTATTAGTATTAACAGTATTGTATATATATTGTTGCAAAATTGTACCATGATTTTAAATAAGTCCTTTCTGAAACAAGCTGAAGAGGACAGAGGAGGATAGGTAAAGACAGTTTAACTTCAATTATATCAATGTATTTCTTCTGTATTTTCTGAAAATACTTTTGTCATATTTTTTAATGACTTTCTGATTTTTTTATTAAAATCTTGTATGTCCTGACAGTGACTGAGTGCTTTTTACATTTGTAAATGTAAAATATTTTCCTTTATAAAAATCAAAAAGCTCCAGGGAAAACAAAGGCAGTTTGTGCTGCAGTGACCTATAGCTACACTATACACCATGAATGCCAGGGAGATACAAAAAAAAAGTCAATCTACAGAGCAACAGCTGTTTGTTTAATCAGGAAAAGGAGATACATTTCATAGGATATCTTATATCCACAACCTCATTTTAAGAATATTTATGATGATGTCAACTTTTACAAAAAAAGATGCTGCTGGTCTTTTCCTTTGAAGAATTACATACTTTCAACCATGTACCAAGCAAATACCTTGTTTTGTCTTAGCAAGCATGTGCACTTTCAGGAGTACAGGTGTCCAATCCTGTGAAATGATATGTACAGTAATGGGTTCCAGCAGGATATTGTTCAGGTAGACATTTTGAGAAATCTGAGCGTTCACCTATTTAAAAGAACCAGAGAGAACTCTGGGGAGCAATTTGTGTTCAGCAATTTACATGAATAAATCCTTTTCCGCTTACCATATCATAGCATCCTTTTAAGCATCCATTTTCTTTTTTTCTTTTTCAGATAGATAGATAGATTGATAGATAGATAGGAAGATAGATTTTCTGATAGGAATGTTACTTTGTAACTAGAGTTACAAAGAGCCTTCAGCAAGCATACCAGAAGAGCAGCACAAAGTATATTCAAAACAAAAAATATAGGTAAAGAGTGCTAAATTAAGTTTCCTACCATTCAGAAAATGCATGTAAATAACATTAAAAATAATACTACACTGGGTGGCTGTAGTAAAGAAATACAAAAGCTGCCAGCTACAGTCTGTGAGACTGAAAGCAGAAATGCTGCTTCAAAACCAACCCAGCAGAGCCTCAGGCACTTTGCTCACTCTGTGGAGACAAAACCCTGAGGCTCAAGAAAGCAAGCTTGATGTGGAGCAGATGCCTTGTGAGGCATAGTATATGTACATAGATAGCAGTTTTATCACAGAGAAGGGAGGAAACCTGAATTAATGCACAAAGTCAGTGCTTAGCCATTTTAAGAGCAGCAAAGTCACTTCGAAGAAGCCAGGAAGCCTTGTGTTGCAATGATGGGTAGGGCAGGAGGAAAGATATCCTTCTGTCACTTAATAGCCCAGGTTCCCTGTTGCAGAGGCTTCCTGCAACCTTTAAAACAGAGGTTTTGATGCCTCAGTCTTAGGTATCAGACATGACACATAATGACTGGAATGAGGACAAAATGCGGGTTTTCTTTATTTGCTATTCTGTTTCTCTCTTTAAGTGTAAATTGCTTCTATTCCTATGGACTTTGTCATTAAAAGCCTCACTGACATGGGCATGAAATTTAATCTCTCTGTTTTATAGCAAAGTTTGAATCCCTTGGAGGTGAATGCTCTTTCTTTGGAATAAAGCTAGTCAAGTGGAACATTCTAGGCAGAAACTTTTCATTGAGAGAGAGAGTTGCTTTAGGGACAAGCTTATTTCTTTATTCTAATACATTCCTTTTTTTGGTACCAATGACTCGATTCTTTATCAAAGTCAGAGGACAGCACGCACTTCTCATCCTTATAACTGACTTTTATTTAATTCCCTGAAGGAGAAGTCTTTAATATTTAAATCATATTAATGTTCTAGGTTTTTTTCTTATCATTTTTATTAGCCAATAGATTTTCTTCCCAATCAGATTTGTTTTATTTATTTATTTGTTTTTATAAGATTACTATAATAAAATATTATACTTCTAACTGCTCAGAAACAACAAAAAATACACCTTCACAGTGAAACGATTTCTAAGTACTACTATGAACCTAAGGAGAGATCTTCCCCTAACAGTATTATTTTTGCATTTTATTTCAGTCTTTCTATAATTTCAGTAACAATAGAAAACAAACAAACAATGAAATCATATGACGTAATGCACCATCTGAAGGCAATTGTCACCAAATGGCCTGACCTTACAAACCATTTCTGCCTCTGAACAGAAGCGACCAAGGAAATTGCTACTTCTGTGCCAATTAAGTCAAGTAATGATTAATAAAATTTTATTAGGTTTCCTTTTGCATTATTAAAGAGAATTCCACTTTCAGATTTTGTTTCTCCACACCTTCTGTTCCTCTCCATTGCTGACACTAAGTCAACCATTGTGTTCTTCTCTCCACAGTCCCATAGGCTATCAGGTATTACAGAGTCATATTTAAGTTTTTGGTTTCTTTCTTTGTTTTCTGCTGCATGAACACTGGGACAAAAATCATGTTCACCGCAGACCATCATTTCATATTCCATGCTACCTGAGGTCTTCAGCTTATCTGAAACACCTTTGGGGACACAAAATATTATTTGATATTTAGTGTACTTCTGTAACATATTTTATTGCTCACAGTATGCTGCAAAATTTAAAATTGGGAGGTGGAAATCCCTATGTATAACAGTGTATGAATATTTGGCTGTTGGAAAATCTATTTATTTATTTTCCTATTTGTGATTACTTTTTCATTCTTAGAGTGTATCATCTTGTATAATTCTCCCCTAACTAGACCTGTTTGTTAGTTGGTTTTTGGGTTGTTTTTTTTTTTTTGCAATATGAATGTGAATTCTTCACTTGCATTTATTTTAAAGTCTTTTCTTCCAATTGCAGTTTCACCTGTAATTGTATCAGTGTCTTCCCTTTATGCATTCAGCTTTCAAATCTTTCTCTTCCACATCTCTATCCTGATAATTACTTCTATCAATAACCGTTTCCTTTAAATTAACTTATTTTACATATATAACTTTTTCAAAGCCAATAAACTTTCCCATTGATTGTACTTGGATGCCTACTGACCTGTCTGTCTATTGACCTGTTCCCTACAACTTTATCTTCAGATTCAAATTCTTCTCATTCCTCCTGTCTCATGTAAATTGAAACTGACCACCAATAGCTTCCTTTGCTATTCCTTAATCTGCATTTTGCTTCTTAATGAGCACTTAGTCATTATCTACTTGAAAATGTTTTTCTCAGTGTCAGAACGGAATCCATTCAGTTGCTGAATCCATAAGCATTCTTCATCAATTATAGTTCTATCTTGAATTTGCTCCTTATCCAATGTTCCAAAGTTACAAGGCTCAGCCAGTTCAGACAAGAACTTAAAAATGAATAAACATTATGTCTAAAGTTTTTTCTGGAAGAACATACTCCAGCACCTGCACTGATATGTGTAAAGCTCTGGATGGCTCCTTCACTGTGATGTTTTCTGTGATTTTTTTTGTTGTTGCTGTTTGTTTGTTTGTTTGTCTGGAAAATATTAGGCTCACGTGAGAATGTCAGACTGATACTCATCCGCAAAATTTCCATCTTCCATTGCAAATATGGTATGAATGTATTTGTATTTATAGATGATCTATTTAATATGTAATTGCTTCATATCTGGCCAAAATGAAGAATGGTAGGTTGACAAGACTTTGGTATTCACATTAGAATCTCCTAAACTCGTAATCTCCTAATGGCTGGGACATAACTTGCTGGAGGGGAACTCTGTGGAGAAGGACCTGGGGGTCCTGGTGAATGACAGACTGGCCATGAGTCAGCACCATGCACTGGTGGATGAGAAGGCCAATGGCATCCTGGGGTGCATTAAAAGGAGCATGGACGGTAGGTCAAGGGAGGTGATCTGTCCCCTCTACTCTGTTCTGGTTAGGCCTCACCTAGAGTACTGTGTCCAGTTCTGAGCTCCCTAGTACAAAAAAGATAGGAATCTCTTTGATAGAATACAGTGGACAGCCACAAAGATGGTAATAGGCCTGGAGCATCTCTACTGTGAGTGACTTGGGTCTGTTTAGCCTTGAGAAAAGAAGCCTCAGAGGTGATCTTATTAATGTTTATAAATAGCTTAAGCGTGAGAGGCAAAGGGACTCAGCCAACCCCTTTTCAGTGATCTGAGGGACAGGACAGGGGGAAATGGCCATAAACTTGAGCATTGGAAGCTCCACAACAATATGTGAAGGAATTTCTTACCGTGAGGGTGATGGAGCACTGGAACAGGCTGCCCAGAGTGGTTGTTGATTATCCTTCTCTGGAGATATTCAAGACCCTCTTGGAAGCCTACCTGTGCAGCCTGCTGCAGGGAGCTGCTTTGGCAGGGGGTTGGACTCGATGATCTCTAGAGGTTCCTTCTAATCCCTACAATTCTGTGATTCTGTGAAACAGAGGCCTTGAAATACAGAGATGATTTTTCTTATGCTAATCATTTTGTTTGTGTTCATATTTACATGACTCCATAAGGCATAAACAGTGGGAATGTAGAGAATGAGGATAAACATCACTGCTTCTTTTATGTCTTATTCATGATTTTGTCTTTAATTTGCAATGATTTTAACTTAAATGTAAGTTTCTGAATAACTGAGTTTCCTCATAAAACAGAAAGCATGTGATATAGAAGTACCTGAGAGAAATGTCTATTTTATGGTTGAGTGCTAGTCTTACAATGAGATTTTTACATGGAAGGTAATTTATCTGTGAATAAATTCTTCAGACCTTAGAAAAATCCATCAAAAATATTTGACACAATATTATTTGAAACTTCATTTTAAAAGATATAAAGTCTTTAGGTTTTTATTTTGATTTCTTTCTCCAATGTACTTTTGCTTTGTAAAATTTCAGATAACTTACATTTCTCGTTCAAGTGGTGAAAGTATTAGAAATGCTAAGCAAAGTTTATCAATGAAAGCCAGTGGAAATAGGGACAAAAATCTATTTTAAAACCAGATTCAAAGTCAGGATTTCACCTAAACCAGCATTTTTATTAAATGAAAGATTAAATGTCAATTACAATATTCTGACCTCTTGTGTTGAAAAGAATAAGGAATTGATGATTAGAAAATCAATTTTAATAGTAATGCAGGTATTGATATTTGTTCTAAAGCAACAACAGGACTAGGTTATAATAGGTCGGCTCCTCTGCCTTGTGCCATATGTATTAAAAGTTTTACTATAGCTATTTTTCTTTCCATCCCAATAAAGATTCCTATTTTTAAGTCTTGTTCAGTTTTAGATTGAATTAATATTCTTGTGGGAAAAAATGAATTAAAAAAAGGTTTAAGATTATGTTTCTGTAGTGATCCCCTAATGCCCTAATTTATTTCTATCAATTATTAAAGTTTCATAGATAATGATGAACCCCACATTTCTTAGTAAACCTGTTGGAAAGTTAGTAGGTGGGAAAGATATGTTTCTATAGGCACAGATGTATGCAAGTATCTATTTAAGAATAGATAATGAAATATAACTCCAAAAAGGTGAAGGTATTTCCAACAGTGAGATCTATGCAGAGAGCTAATTTAGGTTGTGTGGGTTATCTAAGTATTATTACCCCATGTGGAGGATAATACTCCATGTTGTCTTAACAGTTGTGCTGATGCAGCTATAGTGCTTTTGATTCTGGATATATATTCATGAACTGCTCTGAGACTCTATGGGGACCCAATCAGGTCTACAAATTAAAAGCACCAGGAAGAAAAATACTGGCAAGGTTGGGTTTTCTGCCAAGTGCCCTGATCTTAGAGGTTGGTGGGTTTTCCATGTTTTGACAAGGATTTCTGTGGGGTTAATCAGAGATGTCTGTCAGACAAAATGTATGTATGTATGTATTTATGTGTGTATGGATGGATGGATGGATGTATTAATAGAAATATTAATCATTGCAAATCAAAATTTTCATCTTAAAAATGTTTTGTTACAATGTTAGACAACAAGAAAGAGTGCTTTGCTGTTAAGTCAAGTCACTTGAGTTCACTTAGAACTGAATATATCACTGTTCACCTATTTCCCTCTGTTTACCTTTGGTGAAGGAGACAAACAGCTCTACCAGGAAAATGGTTAAAGGTTATCAGACTTCCCATCATTAAGTCAGCTACACAGAGAACAGAGTTTATAATAATTTTATGGCTGATAGTTCGTACCACACATGAGGTGAATTAATAATATGGATATGAAGAAAAACAATTTATTAATGTTAATAACTGCTCCAATAAAATTTCCAGGAGGACCTATAGTGATAAATTGAATAATTATGAGTATAATTATGACTAACCAGAACCATAATTTCGTGCTAATGCAATAATAATGACACAAAAGTGTAGATCATGAATTTTAACTGCTCCATTTCAAATTTCCATGAGACCAAAAAAAACCCCAAGCCCTCAGCTTTAAAATCTGATACTCTGATCAAGTTATGCTTTGTTACTCAAGAAAAAAACTATTCATCTATTAGCAGTTTAAATAGACACCACTTTGATTATTTTTAGTGAACACAGAAGGAACCTTACTTTAATTTGAAATCTAGTAGTATCTTGAATGCAGAAAAAGGGCAGTTTGTGGAGCACATCACGAGTCATCTGTTAATACTATAGTAGTTTCTGAGAAGAAAAGAGGAATACATAACTTTCCTTTTAAACAAAAATATTTGAGTTTTGCTTTATTTATGGAGAAGTCTGTAAAGAATGTAATTACCTCAGAAAAACTATGCAAATGTTCAATAGTGATATCACATGCACATTGCATCTGATAGGCAAATATAGCTCAAGTTCAGATTAATTTTTCCAAAATAATTTTGGGCTGGGTGAAAGCAAAATCAGTAAAAATTGAGAAGAGTTGCTGCATGATTTCTCTGAAACCAACTAACTTAATTGCTGAGGATTTATTAAAAATAAAAAATAAAAAATTGTGTACTTGGTTTCAGGATTATTCAGAGCAATGCAATACAGAGTCCAAGGTAATCGCTGCAGTTTTGGTTTAGAATAGAAAAGACCTGATTCCTGTTTTAATAAAGCCCATTGATAGTGTAGACTCTTGCCAGTGCATTAAATCTACTAGGAATTAAGAACAGTGAAACAAAACTAATGTATATTACACATATCATGGTCACTATTTTGTTTGGATAGGAGGAAAATATTTTCTGTACTTATTCTTCACAATACAGAGAGAAAGCTTTTGCTCAGAAAAAGTTGTAAGACTGTTGAGGAACGATTGCAGGCATAAGACAGTTTATTTTGCAGGCAGTATTTGTAGCTATTTAACTGTCTATGCATTCAAGCATTTGTGAACAAACAAATTTATAAGAAAAATACACCAATTATTTGTGTTTCTCTGATGAAAAGCCTATGATTTTGCGTGTGTGGGGGGAATTTATTTGTTTTTTTTTTGTTTGTTTGTTTCCTTGTTTATTTCCCAAAAGTACTAAACCCTGAGGGTTGCTTGGAGTGGGCCAAATTCATACCAAGTAACATGATAACAGTATAACTATTTATTAATTTGACACCACTGTTTCAGCCTATCATTTGAAACTGTTCAGTTAGAATAGGTAGCCTTCGTTTTTCTCTCCTGGTTTGCTGCTTGCCTTGAAACTTCAAATCCTAGTATATGGAATAACAGGATTTCATGGCTGATCTGTTTTCAGATACCTTGAGTCAAACCATTCTTCTTGTAGATGTTATTCTTACCATGAAAGACACCTATCAGGTTTTGAAGATAAATTTCAAAGAGTACTTAAAGTTTTTTTTTAATAGTGTCACAGTATTCTGTTTCACAAAAAATAAATAGATGCTTTTTTTTTTTTTAAATTGCTGAATTGTAGACACTGTACAGACTGTAGAATCTATAGAAAAGTTGAACGTTACTTCAGCCTGACACTGAATAGTTCTGGTTCCACTCTAAAAAACACTCATCTATTCCTCATGCAATTCTGTGAATAAATTAACAAACTCAGTTTGCAATCTATCAGATATTTCAACACCTATTGCTGATGACCTGAAGAATTCCCTAATATAATTGTCAATCATATAAGCCTTGTTTCATCAAGCATTATTTTATGGGTATCAAATTAGTTGTAGATGAATACATTTAAAAACAAAAACAAAAACATATATATGTTTCAATCCCCCCCCCCCCCCCCCCCAAAAAAAATATCAACTGGACTTAAGTACGTAATTAAATATAATCAATGACAGATCTTTGTTAAATGTAGATGGAGAACTGAATTCAGAGCAAGTCCAATTATGAGACAGCCAAGTAACAAAGGAATAAAAATTAAAAAATATCCTTTTCCTGGAATAAATGCAAAATAAATAAATAGGCAAAAATTCTTAATTTAGTTGAACTAATTTGCAACTTATTTTATTATGAACTCGTGGCATATGTATCGCAGAAAAAAGGAATTGAAGAATTTTGTTTAAATTAGATTTTAAAAATTGGTTAAGGTAAAACATAAATAATCAATAGTAGAATCCATTATGTACAACCACAATACTGATATATCAGTAATATTAACAAAGAATGTACAGTATATCTTCACTATATTAGCTGCATAAGGAGTGAGGTGAATACAGAAGGGAAGCTACACCAATGCTTGTGCCAGTGGCTGCAGGCAGTTGAACATCCAGTATACTCTTATGATGGTGAAGGAAGGTTGGAGTTCCCATTTTAATTAATGCTAATGTACATAATCTAATAATTTTTGTTTAAGTAGAAAAAAGATTCTGCTTAGACTAGACATGCACAGCAGAATGTCTCTCTTTATTAACTATATAGAACATATCAAAACGTGATTAAATTATCACTGGATATTAAGATGCAATTTTTTTTAATAGTCTACTTGTCTAAAATCATGACTGTGGACTGAAGTCTTTTACAAGACAATCAGGGGTTCAAAGTTTATACACTCAAACTCAGTTACCTGAGAAGCTTCAGCTATCACCCGCTGGGACTTTCCTGAGAGTGCAGGTATTTTATACTCAAGTAAGTCTTGATAGTGTAAGCCTTTGAGACACTTATGTTATGGGCAATTTTGTGGGCCTTGAAGGATCCTTCTATATTGAATGATTTACATAGGAAAGCAAAAGACATTAAAATTCATTAGCACACATTTGCACTCAAAATACTGAAAAAGAGTGTGTTTCTTTTTTTTTTCTAATATAGTAAAGTGAAGCCCATGGGAGAGTAGATTTCCTTTGGTCATTTGACAAGGATATGGTAACAGGATTTTCCAAAGAATCAGGAGAATGATCAGCAAAATAAGAGAAGAGATAGGAAAAGATGGACATGTGAAAATAATGAATTGTACAGTGAAAATAATGAATTGTACAGTGCCTCAAGAGAGCTTCTAAATAACAGTGTAGATGCTATCAGAGAAATAAAGTAGGATATGAAATAAAAACCACAAGATCAGACTAGAATAAATGAAGAAGATGGAACACAGCCTGAGGCATGAACATGAGGTAGCTCCTAATACTTCCGGAGTTTGAACTTTCATTTGAACATCCCAATTTTATCTACAAACTGTAAAGAGATTGCATATCACCTCATTTTCTGTCATGTGGAAAACATTTATGGTTCCCCCGAATCTATGAGCACTTCAAGGCATTCATCCTGGCTGCAGAATTGAATCCAGAGTATGATGGTCAACAACTCCGGCCTGGATAGAGATCAGCTACAAGTGGTGACCTCCAGGGGTCAGTGCTGGGACTGATACGCTTTAATGTCTTAATCAATTACATTGACAGTGGGGTCAAATGCACCCTAAGTAATTTTGCTGGTGACACCAAGGTATGAGGTGCAGCCAACACACTAGAGGACCAGGATGCTTTCCAGAGGGACCTGGACAGGCTTGAGCAGTGGGCCCATGTAAATCTCATGAGGTTCAACAAACCTAAATCCAAGATCTTGCACCTGGATCAAGGCAACACTCATTACAAATACAAGCTGGAGAATGAAAGGATTGAGTGCAGCCCTGTCGAAAAAGACCTGAGGTTACTGGGGGATAGGAAGCTGGACATATGCCTTTGCAGCCCAGAAAGCCAACTGTATCCTGGACTGCATCAAAAGAAGTGTGGCCAGTAGGGTGAGGGAGGTGATCCTGTCCCCCTATGCTGCACTGGAGTGCTGTGTCCAGATGTGGAGTTATCAGTGCAGAAGAGACATGAATCTTTTGGAGCACATCCAGAAGAGGGCCACATATATCATCCAAGGGATGGAACACCTCTCTGACATGGACAGGCTGAAAGAGCTGGGGCTATTCAGCCTGGAGAAGAGAAGACTCTGTGGTGACCTGATAGCAGCCCTTCAGTATCTAAATTAGAATGGTCTGTGGTGATAGGACAAGGGGAAATGGTTTCAAATTTAAAGAGGGTACTTTAGGTTAGATATAAGGAAAAAATCTTTTACTGTGAGGATGGTGAGGCATTAGAGCAGGTTGCCCAGAGATGTGGTGAATGCCTCATCCTTGGAAAATTTCAAGACCAGGTTGGACCAAGCTCTGAACTAGCTGTGCATGTCCCTGTTAATTGCAGGGAAGTTGAACTACATGACCTTTAGAAGTCCCTTCCAGCTCAAATGATTCTAACATTCCATAATTCTGTGATTCTATCTCACACCTCACTCATCAGTTTTCAGCGGTCAACAATATTTAGCTTTTCACTTCTAATATACAGTGTTAGGGTGGTTTCAGCTGCAGTGAATTCAGCTGACATATCTTCTTACATAGATAAAATATAAAAATTAATTTGATCAAAGGTTAACAATAAATATAATTCCCAGGAATGCTAGAATTTTTAAAAATATTGAGGATGGACAACTTAAATAAAAAGAATAAACTTCAAGTTCAAGGGCTTTTCTATCAAGATTGATAATTACTCTAGAAAAAAAAAAGAAATTAATATAAAGTTAATAGTACATCTGTTACATTTTTTTTTCTTTCTTTATTTTAATCTAGCTATCGGGACCAAGTCAAAGAAGCTTGCAACAAAATCTTTGAGATTTGACTTAACTTGATGATGTCTTTGGAAGAGAGAAAAGCTACAAAAATCATCTCAGTATGTGACTGATGTAAGAATGGGGAAGATTTTATGTTTTTAATATTATAGTTATGCTGCATTTTTATTTTCAAATATGATGGTTTCAAATGTAAATTGCATTTTCTTTCTTTGCTGAAACAGTTAAGGTGTCTTTCTTTTTGAAAATAAAATCCTCATTCTGCCATGAAAGTCTTCTAGCATTCTTCACACTGCATGTATTGTTCACACATACCTCCAGGGAAGTGTGTGCTCTTGATGAGAATAGAAAATACAATCAATTTTGCTATCACATTTTTTTATATATTACTCTAAAATCAGAATTAATGAACATATTAAAATGTCATACATATTTAGAAGTTTCTATATAGCTTTATGTAATTTGCTGTTCTGAGTGACTGCTAAGAAAAGGGAACAGAAAAAGAAGGGCAGGGCAGAGCAGGGAAGGGAAGGGACGGTAGCAATCAAGAATCACATTTTTCTAAGATTTAAATATTGGACCATTGCTTATATCGCAGTAAGAGTAACAAACACAGAAACAGGCTGCCCAGAGAGGTTGTGGTATCTTCACTAAAGACATTCAATACTTGCCTGGATGCGTTCCTGTGTGACCTGGTCTAGTTGCTCCTGCACTGTCAGGGAGATTGGGCCAGATGTCCATTTGAGCTCTGTTCCAATCCCTGACATTCTGTGATTCTGGAATTCTGTGACTACTGAAAATTTGATTTTTCTTTTTCATTTTTGAGGAACATAATATATAAGACTTTGCTACGTTTCTTAATTGCAGTACTCAAATCTTGTGCTGCTTCTCCTATACTTCTTTTCTCTAAATCTTCCTGTAGCTTTTTATTTTTTATTTATTTATTCTTTTTTTACTTGAAGAACAAGGTCGTTGCTGAACATCTGATTAAGTTGACTAATGACCATCAGTTATTTTGAACTGGTCATTTTGCCTTCCCCTGCCATTACTCAGCATGTGTTCCCTCCAGTTCTTTTGTTTATTTTGTTTACTCCTCACAGAACATCTCCAGCCCAGTCTATCTACTTGGATACCCAGCTTTGTATATCCAGGATGACCTGAGTGGTAGTATACCCCTGTGTTTGGTCAAATGAGTAAGTGCCATGTAAATCTTTTGTGTCTGTAAGAGGAGTTCAGCTGTTTGTTTAGATTCATTACAACTATACCATCAGCAGAACTGCAACATTATCATCTCTTGCCAATCCATGAAGACATATTTATAGTAACTAATATTAAACATACAAGGGTACAGAAATTATCTCCATATTCTTCCTTTAGGGTGAATGAAAAGACAAAATTTCTGTGAAGAAGGTAGTTTTCATATGTAACACTTGTTGGAAGTAAGATGATATGGGTTGTCAAAGAAACAATTCAGCTCTACATGATAAGGCACCTCTCTGTAAGATGGCTAGACATGTACCCATACAGGATTTTTAAAATAACAGTATGAAACAGAGTTTTCTGCATGTGTTTTAATATATAAGCATGAATACCAAGTTTCCTGTTGAAAAACTTTAATATAAATGTTCCTATGAATTTTTATGTATATCTACACATAAAATATATTGAAAACTTATTCAATATTCAATTTACTGAATATGTTTACTGTTGAAATAACAATAATTTAAATTACATTAGAGTGAGAATTTCTTATAAATTAATAGACTTGACAGCAAAATTGAGTTTCATCTGTCTGTTTTAACCAATTTCTCTCTGATTGCTAATCAAATTTTCTAATCACCTGAGCTCTGATTTCCAAAACTAACACTTTAAAAATAATACATACTCATTAAAAATCAGATCTGTCTTCTAAAGATATTGTAATGCATTAGGAGACCACTGTGAAGCAAGAGTACTTAATTCTATATAGGGTTAGTATAGTTCTCAAAAAATGATACACAAGGGCATGTATTAAACAGACATAATAAATCAAAGTTTAAAAGGAATATACAAGGGGTTTAACATACTGTTTAAGACAGTATATCCAATTACTGCTGGAAGTGTAGTACATGTATTATGCAGATCATTTTGCCTTAGAGCCATACTCAATTTATTCTTTTTTTTTTCTGAAGAGACTATGCTAATATAATGGCCATATCTTAACTGCTGTTTTCAAGTACTGATCTCAGATTTATTGTTTGTTTATTTTGAAACATTCATCAACAAATGAACAAACGATCTGGCATCCTAGCTCTAACAAGAAAGATCAAGAGTGTAGCAAGTGCTTTCATAACCAGGCTTCTCTGCCTTCTGTTATATCTTTGGAATAAAGAATATGACATACATAAAAGTGCTAGATTTCTAAAACAGGACACACAATAAAATTAAGAGTTAAGTATACATAAGAGTACAGATTGCACATGGATACCCCCTTTGCCTAGAAGTTGACTAGAAGCGTGTATAAGATCAATTACTTCAGGATGTTGAGGTTTGGTAACTAACAGCTATACAAAATGACAACTTATAGATGCTTTCTAGAATCAGAGAATTTTCTGAATTGGAGGTGATGCGCATCTGGTCTTGCTCCTAGAAGACATACCATATTCACCTATTTCTTCCAGAGCTGTTACACTAGTAGTTTCAGTTTGCTCTCTTAATTATGAAAATCAGTGCTTCCTGATTTTGGTAACTTTCTGCCATCCATCTTGAGATATCTTTATAGAAGTTCAACATTTTGACGTAAAAACTTCCATTTTTTTAACAACTCTTTTTATTTTTAGTTTATTAAACATAAAGAAATATTTTAGTCTTGAAGCTTAATGTTAAATTTAATATAAGACTATGCAAAAATTTGAAGTTCTAACAAGAAAAATATGAAATTTAATTATGTTTTAATATCATGTTGGATGAAATATTTGTAGCTATTCCATAATACCATTTTCATAATATTTTTGTGTTCAAGAGTAATATAAGTTTGTATAATAAGAAAATTCGATGATCTAATCAATTGACTTAAAAAACAAATTTATAATTAGGAAGAAAGTAAAAGCGAACAGTTAGTCAAAAGATTAATATATAGTTAATGTGAATAACTTAAAGACAATTTAAGCTGTCTCCCTGATGTTATCCAGCAATAGTCCTGCTATGTTATAAATCTGAGATGAGCATGACGGTCCTGCCAACACACAAGCCTGCATAGGGTCTCTGAAGAAATATATGTTCCTGTAATAACTAGATGAGAAAGGCAATTCACCACTTGAGATGTAGTGACATATGCCTCAGCCATAGATTGCTCTGCTTGGGTAAAATCCTAAACAAGCAAACAAGCTACAGCTGGGTTCCTTCAAGCACATTGGTACCTTTCCACTATTTTTTTCCATTGAAAAAACCTGTTAAAATTGAAAAAATAAAAATGTATTTGGCATTTTGCATTTATCTGGTAAGTAAAATGAAGATTCTGAAGGTTTTAGGTTATCACCTGTTAAAACACTGGTTAATAGAAACAGTTTTCTCAAATACCTATGATCACTAATGCATTCACTTATAAAGCAAATTCAGCAGTCACTGACAGAGAGCAGTTCTCATAAATTATGCAGAAGATTGAACTGTTTATAGACCACTTTATCTTAGGAAATTGTTACAATTTAAATCCATCTTTCAAGACATAATTATAACTTCATTGGAATAATTGAAATTAGTTTAAAATCCTCACTTCCAGAAAATGGCAATGATTCAAGTCCTTACTCTTTAAAATAAATTGCTTACAACACATTTAAGTACAAATGACCATCAAATTGTGATCAAGGAAGTAGAAATTGATTTCCATTTTAATTTATTCACTTCCTTTCTAAAACTGTCAAACCAGTAAAGGCTATTTGTGTGATGGAGAAATTTACACAATGTTGATGAACCCATTTTCTTCTGTCAGAGTCAGATTTTCGCAGTGCCCATTAAGTTATCCCACTGATAACATTATGCAAATAAAATTGATACATTTGCTTCTTTCACTGCTTTTGAACAATTTTTATTAAGTTATGATACAGCATCACTCACCTAATTGAAATGGCAAGGTAAAAACAAAATCATTTCAATTAATCAGGTATCCAATGACTGCAGTTACAGGTTTATAATATTCTAGGAGCCAATCACCTTATGTTATGAATGGATTTAAGGAATACACTGAATATAATACTGATTTATTTTTATTTATTTATTTATTTATTTATTGTAGTACCATTTAAGGGAATTCATTGTAATACTTGGAATGGTGAACTGAAGCTTCCAGACAATAAATATGTGGAGTGTTGTTTAATAAAGAAATTACTTCTACAGTTTGGCTTCTCACTGAATGGATCCACTTTGTATATACATTTTGCAGTCATATATGCTCCTTTTCTTTGGGGAAAAAATATCTATAACTTATCATCTTTCAAAACTTGATGAAAATTTGGGAGAGTAGTTTAAATTCTATTGAGTCTCTAACATCATCAACTACTGTTCATTAAGTTTTAATTGCAACAACAAATTCTTCCCTCGCTTTCAATTTTTTGTATTAGACATGAGCACAAATACATTAACTACTGAGTTCCAGGGTGACTTTCCAGGGTTATTAACTGGAAGAACCGTCTTTTAACTGAAAATGAGCAAACATTGTTTTTGTTGGCAACGAGGGTAATGTAACCACAGTATCAACACAATATGATTTGCACTGTATCGCATCTCAGAGTGGAAATGCACTTTAAGCATTCTAGTATGATGTGTTTTATCCACAGATTTATCCAGAGAGACCTTCTGATATTGGCAAGATTCCAAAAGGGGCCACAATAACTGAAGAAACGCAAATCTGCATTCTTGTGAGTTTCAAAAGTAGCACAGCTTTATAACAAAATTGCTCAGATTGTTCATGTTGAACGCTTAAAAAACTGTGTGGTGTATAAGATGCATAAAACTAATGCCATGTTTGCTGTTTGCTGTCTCTGTCCTTTCCAGGCTATAAATGGGTGTGGAGTGCACTTCCACTGCTCAGTGTTGCTTGGGCTGGGATTCAGGTCCTACTCCTGCCAGCCTCAACTTTGCTCGTGTGCTACAGGACTGCAGGAGGGTCACATTCACTGTTTGGTGGGCAGATTACATATGCATGTAAGACTTTTTTTTTTTTTTTTTTTTTTTGGGGGGGTACAGACTGAAAAAGAAGCTCAATTTTAGTGTATCCAAACACTAAAATAAGTGGGTTCAACAGTGGGTTCAAGTTTGAAAGACCATGGCTAACCTCAAAATATTTTTATAAACAAAAGAAAGCACATCCTATATATATAAAGCTAAGAATTTAGTGTTAGTGGAAGTAATGTATTAGTAATCTAATAGTCCAAATAGCAAAAGCCTCATTAATAATATAGATTGATATGATAAAGTTGTATCACAAAGCCCTTCCTTGGTCTCACACTTCTAATATCTCATGGGGTCAGTGTGAAATATTTATTGAAAAAGAGAATTATGGTGAGTGAGCATCACTGTGAGATTTTTTCTAAGAGGAATATGATTTTTAAGGTGAGGATCTGCTTCTCCTGGGGTGCAGGTCTTCTTGGGTTCATTTTTATACAAAAATATAGATGACTTGTCCTGGACTACATTTTTCTGGTGCTCTCAACTGAGCAGTGAGCATGGTCCCACAGCTTTCCCAAGGCTCTATGTATTGTCTGATGGGTACTGGATTTGCCAGAACCTTCCCATAGCCTTCTACTAGGAATAGCAAAAATTTCATTGACTAGGCTATACATTTTATTCTCAGTTGCATATAAAATACAAAATCACCAAAACCATCAGCTAACATAAGATAAAAGGGATGTTTTTTTTTTTTTCTTTTAATATCCTGTGTGTGGCATAATAAAAGATCAGTGATAGCTGGGATAGTAAAATATGTACAAATATTATTATATATTTTTTTATAAATGACAAGATCGCAAATTCTAAGATGTTTATAAAACTGTATTAATTTATGTAATAACAATCATAAAAATTGTAGCACCAAATGCCTTTTGCATAAAGTGATCTAATATTTTTACGTTAAGTTTTGTCTTTGTATCAACTAATTTTGCATAAATTTCAAGTTCAAAACTAAAACAGTTTATTATAAATTTGTTTATTTTAAGTTTACATACCATATCAGAGAAGGAAGGCTTAATCAAAGAAAATAGATGAGGAAGGAATTCATGGATAAACTGAAAGGAAAGAAGGTCCATGAAATGTAGAATAAGGGCCTGTCCACCTGAGAATCTAGGAATGTTCTCAGGGCCTGTAGAGATGCAATGAGGAAGGCTAAAGCCATCTTGGAATTAAAACTTGCAAGGAGATAAAGGATAACAAGAAAGTTTTTTTCTTTTAAATATGTCAACAGCAAAAGGAGACTAGGGAAATTGTGGGTCCTCTACTAAATGGTATAGGCGCCTTGGTAACAGGGGTCACTGAGAAGGCAGAGGTTCTGAATCCCTTCTATGCTTTATTGCTGAGACTAGCCCTCAGGAATCCCAGATTCTGGAGGTAAGAGAGAGAGTCTGGGTAAAGGAAGACTTCCTGTTCATTGAGGTGGATCTGAACAAGGAGCAATGGCCTAAAACTGAAACATAGGAAGTTCCATACTAACATGTGGAAGTTCTTTACGGTAAAGGTGACTGAGCACTGAAACAGGTTGTCCAGAGATTGTGGAGTCTGCTTCTATGGAGATATTCAAGATCCATCTGGATGCCTACCTGCACAACTTATTTTCAAGTACCTGCTTTAGTTGGGGGTGGACTTGTTGAACTCATGAGGTCTCTTCCAACCCATGCAGTTCCATGATTCTGTGAAAATAATTTAACTATATCTAAAATAAAAAGTTGCATCACTTTGTAGTGTTTAAGTTTTAATTCTTAATATACAATTGTTGTAAAAATGTTTCTTGGTAATAAAAACAATAAAAATGACTAAGAAGGCAACTTTTTTTTTTTTTTTTTAACATATTTTATTCACATCCAGCAGATCCATGCTGAAGATTTTAAGGTAGGATTAACAATGCATGTCAACACAAAATTAAGAAAGGATGAAATGTTTCAGTGATTATAACTGTAATCCTATTGTAACAGACAATGTTTAATTTGGCAGGCAGAGTGGAGGGCACTTGCAAAGTGTATTGAAAGTACTGTATTATCTTATTCTAAAAATCTTTATATAATTAGCTGTCACTTACAGGCTATATTCCAAACTTTCCTTAAGCATATTAAAACAACTAATAAAGGGTTGAACTAAAGCAAGATATTTTCATTCTGTTATTGTCATACAATCATTACCCAAATAGATCTGAAGCAATGATGATTAAGAAAAGCCAATGACTTTTTGACTTACAAACAATAAAGAGTTGAGATTTCTTCTGTGATTTAAAATAATTCACTTTCAAATGGCTGTTAAACAGTATCTTTTCTAATGATCTCTGTAGGAAACGTTAACATGCAGAGGAGAGCATGAGAGAATTTAAGATTGGAGGCAGCCTTGGCTGTAATGATTATGTGCTGGTGGAATTTGTGATCTTGCCTGATCAATCTGGTGGCCTTTTATGATGGAGTGATGGCTTCAGTGGAGAGGGGAAGGGCAACAGCTGTCATCTACCCAGACTACTGCAAAGCCTTTGACATGGTCCTTCACCACATCCTTCTCTCTTAAGTTGGAGAGGTATGGAAAGATGGACTGTTCAGTGGATTAAGAACTAGACAGCTGGTCACAGCCAAAGGCTTGTGATCAACGGTTCTATGTCTGGGTGGGGGCAGTGGTCGCAAGTGGTGTCCCCCAAGGGTCAGTCTTGGGACAGTGCTCCTCAACATCTTCATCAGTGACATAGACAATGGAATTGAGTGCACCCTCAGCAACTTTGCAGATGACACCAAGCTGAGTGGTGTAGCTGATACACTGGAGGGAAGGGAAGTCCTCCAGAGGGACCTGAACAGGCTGGAGAAGTGGGTCCACGTGAACCAAATGAGGTTCAACAAGACCAAGTGCAATTTTAAATTAAAACAGGAGAGATCAGGCTAGATGTTAGGAGAAATTTTTTTACTGAGAGGGTGGTGACACACTGTAACAGGTTGCCCAGTGAGGTTGTGGATTCCCCCTCCCTGGAGGCATTCAAGGTAAGGCTGGATGTGGCTCTGGGCAGCCTGCTCTAGTGGTTGGTGGCCCAGCACATGACGGGGGTGTGGAAAATAGATGATCATTATGATCCCTTTCAACCCAGGCTATTCTATGATTCTATGATAAAATCTGCAGAGTAACCTAAAAAGAAAAAAAATCCCATTTCATGGGTACTATCATATCATATGCTCATGGTTGACAATGAGTCTCACAAAAAGAGAAGATGGAAGCAGTGAACGAATAAACAGATTTATCCCCAACAACAGATGGCATACATCTCCTAGTGAGCCCTTTCTATTCATATCAGCAAAGGACCCCATGCTAACCTCTTTCTTCTATCCTAAGAATGTCCAGCCTGCGGCCCATGAGCTGCATGTGGCCCAGCCTAGCTCACCAGCTCACAATGTTGTCTAGCTCCAATTCACAGGAGAGAAAGGAGGTTCTTTTATATATACATACCCATCATGAGATTAAGAAACAACGGTTCAAATGTTGGTCCAATCAGTTTATTACAAATCTTAATCAGAGAGATGGGAAAGGGGAGGATGGACACTATTACCAATTAAGGTTATGGGGAAGGGAAGGTCGGTGATAGAAAAAATATGAAAGAAGCAAGAATTGTGTAAAGCAGGGATAGTCACCACCTGGATCCAGCAGCAGTCCTATTGCACACCGTTCTGATGGTCTGAGGCAAAAGAACAGGGGGGGAAGCAACAGCAGTGATGGCCGGCCTTGGGAAGCAAGCAGTTAGCAGGAAGAAGCAGCAGGGTAAGTCCAGGAGGAAGCAGTGGGTCTCAGGTAGCAGGCCCAGGAGAGTCCGTCAGTGTACAGTGATCAGCTCATGAGGGTTCTGATGGCAGAACGCTTACCCTCATGTTTGTTGATCCCTCTTTTATCCTCCATTTTTCTTGCCTACATGACATCCCTGGATGCTTGGGTAAGTGTCATGTGAGTACCCCCTGAGATGGCTATCTCCCTTGAGATAGTCCACACAAAAGACTACTCCCTGGCCTTTAAGCTGTGTCT
>VXAB01004166.1:0-23456 GCA_013399175.1 Odontophorus gujanensis | reverse complement strand
TCTCTCTCTCTCTCTCGTTTCCCTTGGCCTTGTCCATCTCTGTCCCTCGAACAAAGGATTTGCAAGCTTTGAGGTAATGGCATAAAAGAATAATCTCTTACATATGTTAGAGCCTCCTCCCTGTACCATCATGGCAGTTGCTCTTCACTGAAGTGGCCTGTCCTGTTCCCAAGCAGAAACCATTCACGTGCTATAAACAAACACTGCCTCAGATGAAACCAGGGCAAGGGGAGGCTGCAGTACAGTGCTAGCTCAAGTTACAGAAAATAATTGTATGTATTTTGATTTTGTGTGTAAACACAGTCCCCTAAATGGCGGAAAATAAGCAGCCGTGCTTTTCATTTTGATAAAGGAATATGAGAAATTTCAACATTTCTGAAAATATATATATTTTTATATATTTGCTACTCCATTTTCAGTCAAAATAAATGTACTACTTGCAAATTTACAAATGGAATATATAGAGTTTAAATCAGATATTCAAATTAAACATTTAACCATGTCTCTTCGCTACACTTCTATAAGATCTATCTGACCAGAATAAAATATCCCTCACTTCACAGTCACATCTTACTCTTGTCATCATTTTTTCGCAGTGCATTTGTGAAGAACTGTTTTCAAGGATGAAGTACAGGAAGAGTTTAATCAAAAAAAATCAAAAATTTAATCAGAAATCTCTGACAAACATATTCAGAACTCACTAAGAATTGCAAACAGTGACATCAAACCAGACCAACACATTAGTTTCACAAAAACAAAGTCAAACATCCCACTAGTTTTATGTTATTGCTGTTCTCTATGTATGTTTTAATAATTAAAAAAAAAATAAAATAAAATGTTTTGTTATTTATTTACATTAACTATATTATTTCTTTCATACGCAGCCGAGGACGATTCATTTCACTCGATGTGTCCCAGGTAAGACAAAAGTTTGCACACTCCATCTTTTGTCCTATCCATTACATTTGAAAAATGTATTAAAAAAACATCTATCAAATAACAAAGACAAATAAAAATCCTTAAATATAAAATCTCCTTAACATGAGTCCCAATGTATATCTAGTTTTCGGATTCTAGTGTAGTTTATAAATGCTGAGCAAGATTTTTTGTGAGCTAAATTGAGAAGTATGTTAATCATTGCTGTGTGGACTGGTTAGCTGGGTAAATTAGGCAACATGGAGCTTTTTGTCTCTGTGGTTAGACTGGCTAGAAAGCTTTCTCTGCATGAACATCTTCACTTAGACTTACCTCAAATTTTAGCTTGCAACACACTGAAATATGCAGCATAAAATTTCCCTTTGGTGTCATCTTTCTTTAACCAAAACCATGCTGTAATGTAGGCAGATTTTTACTTTAACATATGGAACTAGCATTATGATGTCTAAGTTCTGTTTTTCTTTTACAAAAATAGAAATTAAAAATAAAAGGAGCTATTACATAGGGTTAAAAATTTGCTACTTTCTTAAAAACTGAAGATTGATTTGAAAACATCAAATACACTTTGATACTGCATTGTTAACTTCTTGAATCCTCCATAATTCCAATGTAGTCCATTTAAAACATACGGGAAATTGCCTTTCATTTGAAAGCTATATATACTTCTGAATGTAGAAAAAAAATGGATTGTTTCACAGTTCTGACCCTGGAAGGGAACTTGTATACCTAAAACATGTTTTTGTAGACTTTCCAGTTTGACAGATGGCCTCTTTGGGTGCCGTGAAATTGCTGTCTCTAGCAATAATGAGGCCAAAGCAGTGGCCCACAGTGGGCTTTCTGAAGCCAAGCAACACAATATATCAAAACACTAAGATTATCTTAATCCATTAATGTTTTCCTTTCTGTTCACTTCTGAACATTATATGACCTTCACATTAGTTTTCAAAAAATGTCTTTTGTATTACTTCATTAACAGAAAATAATATGAAGCGATGTCAAATATATCATACCTCAAGTGCTGCCTGAGACACTGAACAATTAAGGCACCTTCTGTGTTCTCCACATGCACTGTAAGGTGGGAACTTTCATCACCGTGAAGTGAAAGAATTGCAGGGAGTGTGCTGGGAGGCCATTTCCTCTCACAGACATTGTCTGAAAACCATCTGAGGCATGTATAGATGCTTGGATCTGACTTTCTCTGTTGCCAAAATGTTGTAACCCTATCAAAAAGGAACTGAGAAGGTGGTGACCTCCTATCAGAGACTGTTCTCACTCATTTCAACAGCAAGATATGCTATTGTCTGTTCAATCAACGTAGTGCCTGTACTATTTTTTTTACCTACAATTCTTCTATATCTCAGTTCTGTTTGTAGTTAACTGTTCTAGTAGATGCATATAATTTTCATACTGAGGACCTTTATCTGTAATGTACCCACTAGAAATTAAATATTTTGGATTATGGGTTTTACTGTCATTGTAACTGGGGTACTAATTGCTTGGTGTAATTTGATTAAGCTGTAAAAACATTAATTATATTAACAATAAATTCTTGGCTCTGCACACAAGGTGTGTTCCCCTTGCTCGTAACAAGCATTTGAGAGTAATAGTAACCATCTGTGGTATGCTGACCATATGGCAAATATGGCAAATGACCTCCTTGTAATGCCACTGGGAATCTGCCAGACAACATTTCTTTGAAACAACACAATGTCCCTATAGATAGAAGACAGAGACCTGATCTTTTGCAGCTTTTGTGTGCAGGAAGATACCTAAAACAGAAAAGCGAATAACAACATGGATTTAACAACTCCTCTCCAGACTGCGTTTTTTACAACATGTTAGTTGTGACAAGTATCACGAAAGTACACAGCTTTCTTATATTAAGGACTGTACTGAGTGGAGAAAAATAATTCTGCCTTGAGAAAAGCATTTAAAGCAAGAGAAATAAAATTATCCATTGCACCTGTTGGATGTTGGTCTGTGTGTGTACAGTCTGCTTCCCTGACAAGAAAACAGTTTGATTCCTTCCAGAATAGAGCCCAGGAACATATTCACATCCTTGCAGGTATGCCCAGGAGACTAGAACACTGAAATAAAACACTGAAATGATTTAATTATACATGTGCACATTCTGGAGTCTTGCACGTAATTATGACAGCTACTCAAGTTCAATCTAATGCCATGGAAAACTCATATAGCAAGAGGAGATTTTATCCGAATTTCCTAAAATCCTGAGTTAATGAGTTCTCCATTCAAAATGAGTTGATTTAAAGATTTTTGTTTATTTATTTATTAATTAGTCCAGAGTATAATTTTTACTAAGCAGGATCTAAAAAACAAAAACCCCTTTCCTGATAATCTTTGTTCAGTGCTCCTTTGCAGTTAATGAATAAGAAATAACCAAACGCTGAAGTGCAACTTTATTTTCCTTATGGAGAGAAAAATAAAAAAATAAATAATAATAAAAAAAACCCAAAACCCACAAATATCACTTAGCTCTTCTGCCCTCTGTAGGTTCATTTCAGAAGGCACCTCTATTTCACCTCTCAATATCACATAGTCTGACAACTAATAACATGTAGGATGCTTGAACATCTGTGAGTCCTTACCTCACAGATGTTCTTCTAGCTACATGAAAGAAATCCCTTGTCTCCTCTCTCCATGCAGTTCCAATTCTCAACTAATTATGAATTTGTGTATAGCAATGATCACTCCCATGTGTCACTGAAGGAATTATGAATAGAAAGTTTATGCAAACAAAACTCAGACTGTGTCTCTTCACCAGGAGATGGAAGCAGAGAGTATGTTTTCCATTGGGACACGTACTTTTTGGTTTCTGAATAAATAAATTCTGAAGTAGACATGTATGTCTACTACATGTGGTCATATAGCAAGTGGAACAAAAAATCTTCTATACTCATTTTAAGCACTTCAATTTTTTGGACTAAAACAGTTTTGCAGTACAAAAGGGAATCCTGTCCTAAGAGATTAAACATATTCAAAAGAGGCTTGTTTTTCTGAGTGATCCTTCTCAAGACCCAAAGAGTAATAGAAATACTTCTTAAAACATCAGGCTAGATTTATTTTTAATTGCATTAAACTGTTCTTCTTGGACTAGTATTATTTCAAGAGCTGTTGAGTTCCAATATGAGACACAGATTACCTCTTCCTACCTTGATTTCACTGTTTACACTCATAATAAATATTTAATTAAGAATATTTCTATTCATTCCTTTTGTTTTCAATATGAGAAACTAATAAGAAAAGAAATCACTCTGAAAGTTTATTCAAATATCAAGCAGAAAAAGTCTGGGTTTCCCCCAGAAAGCATACAATGTCACTGTAATTTAATATATAATAAAGCTTTGTATCATCAGCAAACTTGCTGACGGTGGACTCTATCCTCTCATCAAGGTTATTTATGAAGATGCTGAACAGGACCAACTCCTGAGGAATACTGCTAAGTACAGGCCTCTAACTGGACTATGCAGCACCTCTCACAGCCCTCTGAGCACTGCCAGGTTCAAGGCTGAAACTGGAATAAATTCCTAGTGAATAAAATTTCATTCAAATTGCACTATTGGACTGCAGGAATGAATGAAACAATGCATTTGGTACACAAACAAAACAACAACAAAACTTCTTCAAGAAGAAAGCAATTTTTTGTTACGTTAAAATTACAAGTATTCAAAATTTTATCCAAAGTTGAGATGTGGTTTTAAAAAAAAAATAAAAAACACAGCAATGTGTTACATTTGAATTATAAATACTGAAAATAATTTTTAAAATTAAAAAAAAATTAAAATATGTTATCTAAGAGGATAAATTAAGTACTGCAGCAGTGAAAAACTGGAAAAGAAAAAGAAAAAGGGGGGAGGAAGCAAGCCATAAGAGAAGATATATAGAGACACAATACAGAAGGTAACAATAAAATAAGGCATAACAGGAATCCAGCATGGTCAGAAACATTAACAATTGGTAAGGATGCATACCTCAGAGACCAGGAGGTTGGAAGGGATTGGTGAGACTATGATGAGGGAACAAACAGGGAAAAGCAAGAGGGAGGAATGCACAGAAAGGTTATAAAAGAGGCTGATCAGCACACAGAACTTTGTGCCTGATCAGCACAGTCTGTTCCATCTTTTTATTCAATCTTTTCTTAATTACCTTGCCATGAAATCTCACCCCCTGTCCTGTGTCTGTGATAGCAGCAAAGACTAAGGCTGGTATGAGTGGGCAGTGTCAGCTGTTGGAGTCACACTGGGATGTGGGCACTCCTGGCCTGTGGTGCCAGCTTCTGAAGCCTATGGGGTCCAACGTCAGGCGTCTTGGGGGCTAGCCATAGCTGTCAGATGGGTGTGAGGACAGTGCTGGTGTTGGGGTACTTGTGAATGTGTGTGTGCTGGTGACCCTGGAGATATCATGTGGGCATCTGAGCCAGGAACCTGCTGCTTCCTCCCAAAGAGGAGGACAGGATGTGACTACTGTTGCTTGTTTTGTGTGAGTCCTATGCTGTAGAATGCAGCACCTTGACAACCCTTGCAGGAGCAGTCCTGTGCCTAACCAGCTGGAGAAAGCACTCCTGACTCTTNTTCTCAATATTCTTTTTTTTTTTTCAAGAACTCCTTCCTCTGAATAGAAACAAATATCCCAGGCATTTGCAACAGATTGTTTCATCCTGTCTCCTGTTGCTTCTACAGGGACATAAGCCACCATAGTACTTTGATACTCTGTATGAGACATGCATATATCATTTACTTCACCAGTTTATTTGCATGGATTTTTCAATGATCATAAACTTCAAAAGATATTTAGGAAAAGATAAAATGGTCCTAGTTCTACTAGCCATGCTTAAAGTAACACAGTGAATCAAGATTAGTAGGAGAACTCTTTTCAGGAATGATATTATTTTCCCATTACATTTTGTATGGGAGAAAAGGCTGTTATATCTATATAACATCTTATTTAATAAGCATGTATATTTGAATTTTTTTTTAATATAATAAATGTAATTTGTAGATTGCCATAAAAAGTAAATAAAAAAAAACAAACATGCAGGCTAATTTTGAATTATGGCTAATCCATCCTTTTCATTCAATACTTTGATACATCACCATATTGTGCAAAATAAAATAATAAAAATAAAATAAAATTAAAAAGTGAAAAATCAATTATCATCTAATACTTCCATTATATAATTATCTTCATATATTCTCTTCATTTATGCTCAGAAAAGTCAACTTTCCAGAATCTTTATTTCAAAGTACAATCAGAGCATGGATATATTTTGAAATAAAGAAACTAGAAACATTATGAACCTTCTCAAAACAGAGTGATATTCTCCTTGCCATATTTTTGTGTATGTGCTTCCTAGCAAAAGGTAGACAGCATAGTTTTTACTGTGACAACTTCCCCATGAGTCATACAGCATTTGATTATTTTAGAAACTGAGCCATGCACATAAAATCCACCCATTCATTTTAAAAGTGTTTGTTATATTCTACTGAGAATATTTGGTTTTATATGGACCTGTCATGCATAATGATGTTAATATTACCTGTCATATTTTTCACTCATACTTTAATATGAGCACATCCCAATAGAAAACCATAAGCGTGGGTGGTTTCTTTGTTTAGTTTGTTTGTTTGTTTTTCATTCTGTTGCTATTTTGTATTTTTAATAAGTTTATTATTCCATCTGTTATCTGGTTGCAAACAAATTAATACTGGCTAGTACAAAGATTATTTTTATACATTTAGAAAGGCATACTTATTCATCTCCACAGCTATACACTCTTATTGGAGTGTATATCACTCTTCCTATTTATCACATAGGCAGTTACGTAATTCTTTAATACTGTCATTCTTAGGCTTTGCTGTTATCCCAGTGTAAGAGAAAAATGCAGGAATGTTCCCTACAGTATTGATTTTCCAGTGGAGGATCAGTACAAAAAAACAAAAAGTTAAACAGGGCAGCACTGAAAGCCACAAAAATGCACCATGTAAGTTGGGAGGAAAAGGAAGCTGAAACTACCTCCAACAACCTTTCTACAACAGCAAATCTAGTCCTGGGTGGAAATTGAATCAAAATGACTTTTACACTCTGTCCTATGATTCTTCATTGAAAACATCTCTTTCAGGTGGTAGGGAAGGAAAGCTGTGGGAAAGAAGTGTAGGAAATACATATTTTTTACAATAAGAAATGTTGCTTTCACTCCGACAGTCTTCTCTCTCTCTATCTGAGAACAGAAGAAAGGAAAACCTTATTTTATATCTCAGCATACTCAGTGATGTCATCAATGTTTTTGATCAATACCACCTTCTGTTGAATCATATTGTGATGGATAATCAACCATCTTCTGTAACTAAAGATTGTAGATTGGATGCTGTTGCAAATGAAGTATTCATTGGTCTTTTTTTTCCCCTTAATATTTACTCAGTTCAAAACTAGCTTGATAAAAAGAGATACTATCATGGTGGTGGAAGACCTGATGTTCCTACTCCCTTTCCCGTGGTAAAATGAGTATGCATGCATTGTTTGACCATAAAATCATTTTTTATATCATACATAAATTGAAAACTACTTCTCTACATATACAGTATGTATAATGTCTCTCTTAACTTGACATTTTCCTTGAGTTATTTCTTTAACTGAATTAGAATTGATTCACATGATATCCACTAGCTTTTTGTAGATGTGTTCAAATATAGCTTAACTTTTTGGTTGCAAAATGAACTTAATACAAAAGGTAATTTTTTCTATTAGTTAAATATTATGTGACTTATTGGTGCTCTGTCATTAAGAATAAAAAGCCATTAAGAATAAAAAAATATAGGATTCTGCAATTAGAAATATCACTTTTTCTATGCAGCACCATGCATCTGATGGTTCTCTACATCTTTTGTCTGTGAGTTTTAAAGTATACAAGGCTAATACAGTGAAGAAATCAAGTCTCCAGGACTTACTGTACTGGAAGTATGCCTTACTCCAAATTTGGTGATTTTCTAAAAAGTACTATTGAAGCATGAGAAAGTTTGGAAATCTTATCAGTTAAGAGCAAAAACTTCATTCTCTGGTGATTTTAATATCTTTTCATCTGGTTACTAAGACATAGACCTTCTACTGTATGTCACAAAGTTGTAAGGGTTGGGAGCAATCGCAGAAGATCATGAAGTGACATACCACTCTCTATGAAAGGAATTCAGAATTTTACTTTCTACAGCAGCCTGACTCCATAGTACTGCAATTTAATTCTTTTTTGTCAGTCTTTAGACTGCCTTCTACAAGGCAAGTATTTCTTCAGTTTACTTGAAGTATTCTAAAAAGAAATATTCACAGATTGATTATAACGCTATATAGATGATGATGGAACTCAAGAAAAATTATAAATATAAAGTCTTTGAGTCTGTAAGAATATTTCTCTCTATATGAGTTTGAGGTTAAACTGATACTTAGAAGTAGTATTTCAATGAGGTTAATCTTGCACTGACTACTTTTTCCCTCATCCCAGCTGTATTAAAGTTATTGTAAAATAATTCCTCTCTATTAACTTCATCATGTCATGAACCTAAACATAAAGTGAGATTTTTTTTAAATTGTTTTAATTTTACTTTAGTGGTTCAGTGGTTATAGGAAATACACTGTCTGTTTTTTCTTATAAATATTTTATATATTGCGAATGCACATGTTGTCTCATGTTTTAGCTTCTTTTGTAGATAATATTTGCAATGGTTGGAAGAGCAAAAGACTATTCTTTATTTTTAAATTTATTAATGAATTCTAATGTGCTACATTATGATTTTTAACCTAACTGCATAAATTACTGCATCAAAGAAATTTTTTTCTTGCTGTGCATAAATCTCCAGATACAACGTACTGACATTGTTAATGTTAAGTAAATAAGTAAATATTTTATACTTGTTACTACTCAAAAATTTTTAAAGGTTTGATTTTAAGGACTCTTCCCCTCAAATACTGATTTTTTTTTTAAATTGTTTCTTAAAAGTTTCTAAATAAAATTGTTCTTAAAATTATAGTACTGACACTAATGGTAAGTAATGAAAATTCCAAGTAAAATTTCTGTATAAGAGATAACCTACCTCAATGATTTTTGGAAGATATAATTTTTGTAGAGTCTGGCTGGAGTAGACATAACTATCTTCATAAAGGTCTGTACGGTCTTTGGATTTTATGATTAAAACACTAATGGTAAGACACCAGTGTTTCAGTTATGGCTGAAGAGTGTTTTCAAAGGGTCAAGGCTTTCTCTCCCCACTCCTTTCTCTCCCTTGCCCCTGCTCAACACCTTCAGCAGGTAGGCTGGGGCTGGTGAGATGTTAGAAGGCTCATACAGCTAGTAGTACTAAGCCAAACTGAGCAAATGGATATTTCATACCATATGAATGTTGTACTCTGGAAGAAGGAGGAAGGAGGGATGTTCCTGCCTGTTGAGTTTGTCTTCCTATGCAGCCATTATACATAATAGGATTTTTGATAAATTAAACAAGAAAGAGCTATACATCTAAATATCATTTTAATCACTTAAATAAGAAGGGGGAAAAGAAAGACTGTTAACCTCACAAAGTCTAGTCAAGAGTGAATGAAATATCTCTACAATGAATTATTCTTAACATGAAAGTTTACTAATAACCTTTTGAGATGAATATTTTACCCACAGAGTATGATATACATCCTGACATCGTAGTATCATAATGGTGATAACATGTCACACATATTTTTCAGGACCCTATTTAGTAACAAAGGAGCAGCCTCTTATGAGATTCAGTTAATATAGATCACGAGATAGGACTATCTGAGTTTTGCCAAGATCTATGAATCATGTAAGACAGAAGGTTGGCCTGAACCATGACCAAACACTATTTTTTGTGGCTTGCAGCTCTAGAAATCTCTGCTGCAATAGGAACAAAATCTTATGTTTTGTAAATGTATTCATCTCCAGTATACGTGCATCATGTCTAATGACATTTCTTCTGCATCAGAATTGAATAGAAAAATTGCAGAGTAGGTCTGAATAAATACCTAAAAAACAGTGCTCTGTCATGACTTAAACATTTATGCTCACTTTTAAACACGATAACTCCAAAAGAGACTTACTTTCTTTTAATGGCATATTGTTTCAATATCTATATCCTGATATATCAATGATAATCTCAGGGGCAGTTATCAAAAAAGGTATTCTTTACATGAAGTTCAATCTTTTGGTCACAGATGGTTTATTGGAAAAGAGGATTGTGTGTAGAATATAAAATATGTAGAACCTTAAAATTCTTTGGATTATTAGTTTTTGCTTATAATTTTTTACAAAATCAATAAAAACAGCAATAGGTAATTGCAGAATATTTGCACTAGATGACACTTTGTAGTAATAAAAGAGAAAGAATGCTTACGATGACGTTACTTTTGACAAAACAGATTCTACCAGCGTATTAGACCTTACTCCTCATCTGTCTGCAGTTGCTAGATTATTTTCTGCATCTTAAGCTTATTAAATTTTTAAGAGCCCCTGGACTACTGAGCATTGTAACTTGTCTATATTTAATGCTTTAAGCATGTCATAACTGCATAACCTAATGTACCCGCCGTAGCATTTTTCTGTCTTGAATGAATTAGCAAATTTCAGCTAATCAATGTAATCGAAAAAAAAAAAATTAAGAAGTTTGATGTACTATTTGAACTAAATGTGTTTTAAAGATACCAAGATTCATGGTTTATTGTGCAAGGCAAGAAAATGAACCAAAATGGATATAGCAGAAGACCTTACTAAAGAATCTACTGCACTAAAGGGGTTATGAACAGTGTTCCATACATAAATACTCCATGATACCCATGTTGCCTTTGTGGCCCAGAAAGTATTTTGACCCTATTATTAGTATATAATGATTATATTAGACTATGAAGTTGCTAATTCAGAGGTCACCAGTCATAACATTTTGTTCCCTGTAATGATTGAAACTATTCAGCCTATCTTATTGTTAAGCCTTCAATCCCCTCTGCCATTCACTCATGATAAATTTTCACTCTTTTCGCTAGTGCGGCATTTACAATAGTATTAATCCATTGACTTCTTTAGTTTTGCTTCTAGAAAAGTCCCGTGTCGATTTATGAATGCAAATGAACAGCTTTCCATACACAGAGTATTGGTTGATTTCAAGCAAATATTCATATTCAGCACAGTTTTTTTTAGTAACAATGTTTATTATTTTTAATGGTACTAGCTACTACAACTAATACCTTAGAAAAGCCAAAAATCAAGGTCAAAATCCATCAAGAGAATAAACTTACCTCGAGAAAAGATTTTGTATATGTGCTTGTTGATACACTTAGTAGTTCCCTTTTGCATACACTTGTAAAATCAACCTAAATCTTCGAGGAAATCACAGTGAAAGGATATATATACATGTAAACATGTAGCCCTGCCTGTGGAAGGGGGGTTGGAACTTTATGATCCTTGGGGTCACTTCCAACCCAAGCCTTTTTATAATTCTAAGATTCTATGAAACATGTGATTTTGTATTTAAAGGGAACAAGAAGAAGCTTTTGGGATCACCAGTGTTTTCTGACACAAGAAAGCAATGTTTAATATAAAAGGAGATCCCATTATGATAGTTTAATTCTCCTGTCTTCTGATATAAATTACTGGCAAAAAAAATAAATGTCATGCTTCAGAAATTTAAAGGGTGATTTTCTATAGGAGAAAGTTTCTGTTTATGTTACAGGTAAACTGATAACATGATACGAGTATAACACTGCAACTTTGGTACGCTATGAAAAGAACAAACATCTGTGCATTGTTGTGTGTTGTTGGTTTTCATTTTTTGTTTTATTGTTTGGTTGTGGGTTCTTTTGTGTGTTTTGTTATTTGTTTTATTTCTAATTAAATGCAAAGTGGATCACAGTGCTACTTCATAATGCAAAGTTGTCACAAGCTATCAAATAATGCAGACACAAATTACCAAACAAGATGAAGTACTAGTTGAATTTGTCTGCAAGTGATCTTCTAATATGTTCTCCGAATGTCAAACAAAATCCTGAATAGAACACTAAATATTTCCTGGATTAAGTAAGAAGTTTATGGGGAACTCTTGCACTTTGTTGCTAAGACTGACATTATTTCCAAAAGACAGTCATTAAGTACTGTTATTCAAACAAGATCCTACTGTATTTGATTAAAAACACACAGAAATGCAACTCTGATCCATCCATAATTTAATTTTTACAATATCTTGTATTTAGTATAACAACCTAAAGAATGCCTGTTACTGCCTTTCTCAAAATGATATGAATGGGACTGTTAATATCATACCCAGAAAGTGGTGGTCAGCGGCTCAATGTCTGAATGGAGATCAGTGATAAACAGTGCCCCTTAGGAGTCAGTACTGGGACTGACGTTCTTCAGCATCTTCATCAGTGTCATTGACAGTGGGATTTTGTGTATCCTCAGCAAATTTGCAAACGGTACCAAACTGTGTGGTGCAGTCAGTACACCTGAGGGAGGGTGTGCCACCCAGAGAAACCTAGACAGGCTGGAGCAGTGGGCCCAGGTGAACTTTAGAATTCTAATATTAATCAGGGATTATCCCTGAGAGTTTCAATACCCTGCCAGTATTTCATATCCAGTGTCAAGTAAGTCATATCAAGCCTTGACCATCAGTTTTACACATCTGCACTCTTACAGGCCATATTGAGGAACTCTGTATTTTGATATGCCCTGGTAGTTTGGTCATGTAAGTAACTCAACCCCTTATTATCCATTTGACTGATGTGTCACAGGGGATTATGCACTCACCTTTCATTTTTTCCAACAGTGTTTTTCTTTGTTTGCTTGTTTTTGTAGTATGGGAGGAGGGAATTCATCCACAAGAAACATTTCAAAACATTTAACTTCTTGAAATCAAAACATTTAACTTCTTGAAAAATAACTGCTGCATTCATTTAAATGAGCTGGAGGCACTTTGCCAACATTTGCCATTCCTCAGAGGAAATAGAACGATTTTAGATCTCTTCCCAATGAATGTTCTTCTGATCAAAAGGTCTTGTTAAAAGGTTGTATTCTCCAGGCATCCTCCTAAAAAGAATCTCCAACCCCAAAAGCTGTAGTTTTGTCTGTAGGTAAACTTGAAACTTACAGCTAACTATATGTTGAACACCTACTGCACTGTATTACAATACATTTTAGTGATTAAACTTTAATTTAGTGATTTCTACAGGAAATCGTAGTTTTAAGTATCCCGAGGAAAGAAAGCTATCAACCAGTATTTACCTATTTTTTGCTTAATTGGGAATGTCTTAGGGAAATAAACTTTCTCCAGTCATTTTTGAATACAGCATCAGATCTTGTCTCCAAGGTGAGTTAAACTGCATTTTTATTTGACTTCTACATATAAAGTATAAGTAACTTTAAAAGCTAGATTCAGTGTCCTTTTCTCCAAACCAACACATGGAGGTCTTTCCAATTCACAGAGTACTACAACAGTCTAGGAAATAGAATGACTTGGACCAACAATGTTGGGTGAAATATCAGTGCACAGAGTAGGGACATAAAAGCTTCCAGAAGCATCTGGGGAAATGCTATTTTTTTTTTCCTTTAGATGTGAAAGAGAGAAAAAATATCAGCATTTTTATTGTTAATATTATATTCATCAGTTGAATATATAATAACAGTATATAAAATATCAGTACTTGTTTCAATAATGGAAGAATTTTACCAATTTTAACCCTGTTCTTTTTCAAAAAACATCGTGGGAATGCACCGTATCTCACATAAGGAAGAATTAAAGAAAAGTACAGCTTCAGTGAGCTCAAAGTCTTCTTATCAGTTAAAGATTAAAAAAAAAAAAAAAAGAAATAAACAAACAAACGAACAAACAAAACTGTACAAGTTGGTTGGTGTGATGAGACTCAAGCATTCCTGTAGCAAGATCTCCAGAAGTTTAATTTTTGGCTCATTCGTCTGTGTGCTGGAGGAAGGGCATAAACAGCATCCTAAAGCCTTTATTTGAACAAAGACTATTTAGCAGATAATGAATGTCCCAGCTACAGGAGTTCTTTGAAAACTGCTACTATAGGTTCAAAGTACGTCAAGGTGCTTGAATATTAAATATGACAGAGGTTATATGAAAAGAAATTCATTCATATACTCTGTGATACACAAGAAATTTCACATCATCTAAAGGGAAATAGTGATGCTTATAGAAGGAATGATGGCTGAAATAAATAGGAGTTGACTAATTCCTAATCCAAAAGAATTGAACATTTACCTTGCTGGAATCACCACAGGTTTTAGCAATAGTGCATAAGTAGCCAGCACTGTATAATGAATTCAATAAAGGCAAATCAGTTATTTCAAAAATTGTATATATATATATTTTTTTTCACCCAGAACTATGCATTTCAACAGTAAAAAGTAGAAGTCAGAGAAGATAATATAAATATTACTCTGGAATCATTCTTCCTTTCTGAACTGATGCTCATGCTTCTGTGACATATTATATTTGTGAATATTAGATTATATAATCATGTTTATATAGAGAATCAACAGATTTTTATTTGTCTTATTTTAAAGTATAACTGAAGTAAATAATGAACTTCATATGATAGATCCAAAGATATTGTAATATCTTGAAAATCTATTTGGTTTTCTCTTCGAACTTCTTGTTAAATGTGATGCAGTGAATGTTGTGATTAAATAAGACACTGATAAACTTTATCTGGGTAGCCTAGGTAATCTGCTGACAATTTTTTTTGTTATTCTACTAATTTGTTTCTTGGAATAATATTTTTAAAATCATATCTATTACTCTTACTAGTATTTCATCTTATTGTAGTGTTGGACAAACTTTTTAGTAGTTTGTTCAGCTCTCTCTTCTCCAAATATACTAAACATCATAAAAACATTGCTTGAAGAAATGCAGATAGTGGCAGGTAGAAGATTACTAAAAATAACTGGATAAAACGCACTTGTTTTTTCCTGTTCTTTCTTTAGCTAGTTCATCACTAAGCCTTATTTCTTCGAGCAATGGAAACTATCAGAACTTCCTATTGTCTGTCTGTAGGAGCTACTGTTAGTCAAAAGGCCTAAAACATCATTACTCAAGTGAACTATGATTGTTAAGAAAGTCTTGGCCAATTTACCGTGCTTAGCCTTTGGCAATAAATATAGCAATATATTTTACAGATCTCTGACTTCTTCTACGCTCTCTACCAAAAAGCTTTGAAGCTATTGTAATACATGGAGGAAAGATACAATTTAAATGACGTTACTTTTTCTGTGTGGAAAAAGATTCATTATACTTACATTAAAAAAAAGCCCTTGTTAATTTCTTTAAAACCTGCTTTGCAAGGGAAAATAAAATTGTTAAATGCATTTAACTAGGACAACGTGATTTACTCGAACATTATTTATTTTAATTTGTCCTTCAATCTCATTTAGTGTATGTATTGCCTATGGCTGCAATCAGAGCTGCTTAGAATCCTCTGAACCAGATTAAAGATCAAAATCCTTCTTAGTGCCAGCTTATTGAATAGCAAATACAAACTCAATGCAATCAGCAAGCTTAAAACAAGACTCAGATGTTAGTTAGTAAAGCCAGTGGAGATCAAGAAAAAAAAAAAGAAGAAGAAAACAAGGTGACCCAGAAGAGAATATGAAAGGCTCTTTCGGGTTGTCAATTCTGCTTAAAGGTATGAAGTCATTCCTTTGTATAAAGAGATATCCCCCCAAAATTTAACTCTTCTTTAGAAATATAAACTTACTTCTAATTGATAATTCAAATTTTTTTATCACATTTTATCACAATTATATATATTATCCTTCATATGCTTTCCATACAGACTCTGTACCAATGTATATAATTACAAGCAGAAGGATTAGCTCATTTCTTCTTTAAACTTTAATGAAATAGATCTTGATCATGTATTTTTCAAGACAAATACAACAAGCTCAGAATAACAGTGGTGCAACCATTTCCCAATGACCAGAAGGTTTCTATTCAGCACTGTCCTACCTGTAGAACATTATAATCTTGTCAGAACATTATATAATCTGTTTTAAAATGATTTTTGTTTTTTATTTTATTTTTGTTATTTTAGAAGACTTTAGAAGACTTCAAGGCTTCATTGCACTGCTTCTGTCACAGTTAAAAACGTGGTATTTGCTTACTTCCTTATTATATTTTAAATCAACAACTCTGAGTTTATTGTTCTGTTACAAAAATTGATCACAAACTAGTTTTTATGCTAAATGTATACTTGTGACGCTCTCTGCCTTGTGAGAAGCTAATAGAAAGATTTTTCTTACCTGACTAATTCATAATTAGATTATTCTGCAAAATTTCTATTAATCCTGTCCAGAGCTTATTCTTTATTGCGTTCTTGGGAATGAAGACACAGAGCATTGAAGAATTCTCTCTACATGGCCAATACTCGTTTGTAAACTGTGTACTGAATTCAAATAATGATTTTGGGAATGTGAAACACAATTCTGTGCTGTCTAAAGTCTTCAGGGTACAGGACTCAAAGACTCCAGTCACTTCTTTCATACAGAATTTTAACTTGTATATTTGCATACATCTAGTTAACTCCATGGTTTTGCTCCATCCACTGCTGGAAGAAATGTTAATGCATTCTAACCAAAGAACTTATATGTGCATACACGGACATACTTAATTGTAAGAAAGTTAAATATGGACTTATAAAAATACACATATTTTCTTCAATATAAAAACAATACCCATTTTCATGAATGCTTTTCTACTTCCTGCGAAGATATGAAGGATTTTTAGCATATTTACATCTTTGTTTTGTAACATTTTTTAAAAGTTCTGCCTACTCTAAATATTATACTTACAGTTCTTGATGCTTTATGATTTATAATCCTTCTATATGAATTAATTTAACAGACTACTGACATGGCCGAGTTGACAATTTTTTCTTGTATAAACATTAGTAGTAACAGAGATTGCAGACGTGACACGCAAAATATCCATAGAGATAAGTAGGAAGAAGTCTGCTTTAGAGAGAACTGTGGGCTCTATCCCTACCTCTAGCTGACTTTATCAAGGCAGGGCCACTGTGGTTGTTTTCTTTATCAGAGAAGATGCTTGTTTAACTTTGACATCAAATCTAAAATACCTTATTCCTTCAAAATGCAAAGACTTCAGAGTTTCTTAAAGCTAGTAGATTTTGCAATCATGATGATGGTCTTTATCTAAGAGCATGTTAAGTGGCTTACAGAGTAAAAGCTAATTTATAGACTTTGCAAGCATACAATGAGTGCAAAATTTCAAATCAAAAGACAGAGTTAGTTGGAAATTAAAGGCTGCATAAGAAAGTTCTTCATCTCACTGACCTATTTTTACTGTCAGGTCAGTTGAATAAGTTCATAAATCTAGTCTTTTTTTTTTTTTTTTTTTCCCATCTTTAANTTTTTTTTTTTTTTTCCCACGTTGTGAAAGAGTTTTGATTAAAGAGCTTTGCACAAAATGGGTTGGGATTAAAATATGATTGCACTTACTAAGGTTCTTTTTAATACCCGATTTTCACAAGTGATATGGAAGAAATTTTCATGTCAATGCCATTACTGAAAAAGGATTTTCAGAAAGCAAAAAGAAGTCATTATAAAAGGACCTTATCACTGCAAAGGATGCTATAAAAGTACAGAGATGGGACCTTAAGTGGAACAAGCCACTAATTACTAGGGAAAGATATTAAAACCTGAGTTACTAACATGAAGAGATGCTATCATTGCACATTAGACATGTGGAAGAACCTATGGCAGAAAGTATTTAGTATTTAGATTTGAACTCTTTTGAAACAATGTTCCATTACTTAAATAAATTGCATAAATCTTGTCAGGGGACGTGAGCTGTCTTCAGGATTAGCTTCATAGAAATGGAATATTCCTGTAAAGAGCACTATCATCTAGTGATAGTAACTCACTAGGTTTAACAGGCCTGTGGCAGCTGCATTGCAGGATGTTATGTTGTTTAACTGAAATATGACTACTAATTTGAAGTTCTACTGAATGCAGTTGGATTAGATTTTTGAAGAAATATTTTGATAATATTTTTCTGTCTTTACTTAACAGTAAATACTTGTCAAGCACAGTTACACACAGAAATCAGTAAAGATTAATTTTGACTAAACTTCTCAGTTACATATAATTTGCTTGAAGTCACAACAGTAACCCTGATATTACAGAGATTATAAAGCGATACAGCTATGATACCTAAAGGATCTAAATAACTGATCATCAATAAACAAAATGATCAAATTAAGGAAAACAAAAAAAAAAATAAACAAACAAAACCCTGTTCTAATTTCTTCCCTGTTCCTATGAAAACATCTTTTTAAAAATTATGTTGAAAATATAAAGCAATTATATGAGACCAAACTATTATTTCCAGATCACATTCTTCTCCATATTTTGAGTTTATTTATATTTAAAGTGTGAGAATGAACTGTACATATAAATAATGTATGATATGAAAAAAATGCAACAGCAGAAGAATGAAATAATCAACATAACAGGTTAAACAGATTATCATATTTGTCCTGTTTCTCATTTAAATATACATATATTTTGAAGTCCTTACCCAAGCAAAAATTTCAGCGCACATATTATGTCAGCAAGGCCTGGATGAGAAAGGCAAGAATTAATATTGTGAGAACAAGTGTTTTCTATTATCATTCAATGTAAAGTCTCAAATAATTTCAGTGGCAACTCTGTCATTTTGACCTTTAGAGTGGCAACAGAAGAAAGATTCTGATCTATAAAGTAATATATATATATATATTTGTGATTATGGGAAGGAAAAATGCTTATTTAGTAGATGTTTCAACAGAAGTTTGTTTGATCCTGCACTTTGGAAACACAGAAATGTTTTTGCATTATATTCTATTCCAGATTATACCATGTGTGTAAAGTATGCTGAGAAAACAACAGCAACAATAAAAACTAGGGATTTGCCTGCTACTGTGTTATAGCTAGAATTTAGAAATGATCAGTGGAATTGAAAATTTTATATTGAAATATTCAAGCCTGAATGCAGAAAGAGCATTTAACACTGAATATTGACAGTAATTTCAGAGTTATTTCCTATTATTATTTTAAAATAAAAAATAGGAAAAATGAGATCATCAAGGGTGGAATAAAGATATTTTTTGTTGATCGCTATTGTTAAATTTTCTTCTCTTAGTGCCATAATATTGCAATATTCCTAATGCAATAAGCATGTAATTAAATGTAGTTGTAAAAACTTATGAGATGCATGAATCCAGGAAAATTTATTCTAGAACTCATTTCATGTTCTGAAAGTCATTTTTATTTATTTGTTTTTTTAAAATACTCTTTCACAGGGAATCTCATAATTAGTTAATCAAAGTAAGTTCATTTCAACTTTTCAAACTTTGTTTTATCACCAGGTTTAAAAATAAAAGTGTATGTAGACACTTAAACGTAAACTAAAAGCTAGGAATTTAAGTTGAAGTTAGGACACTAAATTATCCTAGTTTCCTCTGTCTGAAAAACTCTAAAAATTTCAAATCTTGAAATTACTTTAAAGGTTAAATCCTGAAACTAAGAAATATCTAGTGGTGAAATACATCTAATGGTTATGGTTTTAATCAACAAATAAAAAGCATCAAAATTATTTTCAGTCAATTTAGTGAAAAGCCTTGCTTAAACATCTGTATGGAGAAATGCCTAGATTACTTGCAAAGAGATTTTTGAAAGAATCAGTGTGCTATGCATATGTGTATGATGTTTGCATAGCCAGAGGTGTGCATGCATGAACCTGTTTATATACAGTAAATGACATTTTTACACAGAAATTTTAGCCTCTTCACTATAATTCTTGTTTTTAGCAGAAAGTTTTCAGAAGACTAAGTTGCCATCTGCTTCCTCATTTGCTGTCTGTTCCATTTATTTCTTACCCAATTGAGCTTATTTTCCTTGCTTTATTCACCTGTAGAGCTGAAAGAATGGTATCTGCTATCCATCAGTTTGACTGCTGAATAGCAAGGTACCTCTGCAAGCACAGTCTTCAACTTCTCACCAGATTATTTACTGAGATATTAAAGGATATTGTTACTGCTTCTCTGATTGAGAACACAAAATTATCTCAATAGTTGATCTGTGATGTAGCTCATAACTGTGTCCCTGAACTGATGAGTAAAGCAAAATTTATGAAATTTTATGATACAAAATATATTGCTATTTGCAACCTTGTGAACACAAGCCTTTTCATTTATTCCAAAGAAAGGTATGTTAAAAATATTTAGAACTATAAACAGAAAAAGAAAAATTCATTTATTACGCCTTATGTGCCAATGAAATTTGTCATGTGGTAAGAAAGAAAGAATATTTAGCTAAGTTTTATTTGTCTCTTCTGTTCTCATTACTTTAGCTAATTTCTGGTATAGAAAAGATAGACAAATCTTGATGATACAACAGTGCTCTCTGGTGGTGTGAAACATAGGTATATTCCCTCTTATAAAAACTTCTACAAGTCCAGTACACAAGTCCTTGACGATAAGTGACAGGAATTCTCAACATGTTCCCCAGTGATAAGAAAAACAGTGCAATAAACAGCTTTAAAGTCAGCAAGGCGTGAAATGTGAAACCTGGCTTAGTAAAGGTAATGTAAATAAAAATATTAAAAAATAATATTTCTTGTCCACCAGAGTTGTTAGACTCTTATTATTCACAGGGAACAAATTACTCCATTGTGTAATTCATATCCAAAAAACGAGAGATGCACACCGCATATTAGGATATTTTGCCATGAAAATACTTTGAACGGTATGAAATAAATTCTCCACTTCTGGTTTAGTGTGTATTCTGTAAGTGGAAAAATCTTAGCTAAAGGAAATATTTTTGAGATGAAAGAGCAATTATAAGTCAGGCTCCTTTAGCTGAGTGTAAAATAATTTCATTTCATTTCATTTGGTGTTTTCCCACTACTGCGATCTATCGCATTTTAGCTGTCGAGTAGATAAGGACATTGTACATGTTGGGCTGTATTTGTTTTAAATTTCTTGTTTTGAGAGGCTGATGTACAGTCTGTTAAAGTAAGAACCTGTGCAATTTCACAGTCTCCCATTAGATAAATATATATATTAAAAAAAAAGTCTAAATACAGTGCCTATTACCCTAACAATGTGATCAAAATGAAAAAAAAAGATTATTTCCTACAGAACATTCAGAACAAGGAGAGGTGGACTCCATCCATACCAGACAATAAGATGCTTCTGCAGTAGCTCATCCTATACTGAACTCCTTCCATTTTCTTGCGGCGTTTTTTAGTTTCTGTTAGTTTTTTTGGTTTGCTTTCTTTTTAATGTCCTCTGTTATGGAGACACAACATACCATTTGGAAAAGTACAAATAAAAGAAAAGTCAGAATAGACATTTTTACATGGTATTTAACCAAAAGCTCTCATCACAAATAAAGACATTTTCAATTTGAACAAATTTATGATCAGTAGTGTGGCTCAGGTTAAAGTAAAAAAAAAAAACAACCTCAAATTGCTTGTTGAGACTAGAATTTATTCTGAATACCTCAAAACCAATAATCTTACCAACAGTACTGAGGCTGATACAGTTGAAATGTTGACATTTACAGAAAAAGTTTTGGGAAGACCTTGAAAAGTTCTAAGAAATAGTTATAATGCTAAGAAATGTTTATAACACTCATACGGAATAATGCATTCTGCGTATAACAATATGAGGCTTTCAAGATAGTCAGTCTCAATTTTGGATTAACCACACTTCACCCAAAATACTTATATAGATTTAAAATTCATTGAGTAGAAGAATGAAATAATAATGATGCCATGCATGCCATACAGTCTTTTTTTATATATATATATATTTTTTTGAGCTTGTCATTAAAATAAAATAATAAATGATTATTTGTATGTTTACATACTCAAATACCAAAGCATAGTGACTATATGTTTGGGTTTTCGTTCCTTTCTTCTGTGATAAGATTTCTGTAAGATATGTGGAATTATTTCAGATTTAGCATTCTATTTCGATGAGATATGATAATAAGAAGGGAACTGATTGGACTACACACGGTTTTCTACTGTTATTTGGATAGGGTAGACCAACTGCTGTGCCCTTTCCTGCCATCCAAGAAAGTAGAAAAGCAGAAAAGCGTGGTTCTCATGTAAGTCTTATGTTTGCCAGTCCTTTATCATATGCATGGGGCATGTCAGATTCCCTTGTGCCTTTGTTTAGCCAGCTGACTCAAATGTTATTATGATAAAAATGGTGAATTTGGGGAGGAGAAGTTACTACCCGATGTTAGAAAAAAAATCAGGTAGGCAATATTTTCAGTTTAAAATGTATCTTTTTTTTTTAATTATTTATTCATTTATTTATTTGTAAAATACAATGTACCATCTCCAAAAAAAAAAAGAGAAAAGGAGGAATAAATTTTGTGGGAGGAAGAAATAGTATTGTTCTTTTTACTTACAGAGAACATTATAACAGATCCAAGTGAAGCTGAATTACTAAATTGCATTAGGTACAGATATTTCCAGCGGAAACCACGTGATGAGATTGCCTCTTTCTCAGAACTAATATCATAACTGTGACAAAGCACTTACCAGTCATTAGACACAAGGCTGAATGAGGTTCCTGATTGTCACACATATGTATGTAAATATTTCTTATGTCATCTTCCTGCCCGAGCTCCCCCCGCCCATCCGTTGATAAGAAGGAATGCTTAATTTACCATGAATCAGCCCTAAGGCAAAGTACTGAATGTTACATTAACACGATAGAGGTTGGGGGGTGGAGGAGGGAAGCAGAGAAGATCGATGCAAGAGATAAAGAAAAAACAGAAGCCAACAAGGCCAACAAGGATTGCATGTGGTTTAAGAAAAAATAAATGTAAATCCTGCTTCTGGTGCAGAATGATTACACATTCCATAATTACAGGCTAAATACTAAAGATTGGAGAGCAGCTCCACTGGAAAGCCCCCGTGAGGTGAAAACAACAAAGGGAAGTAGAATAGATGTATTTGGGATAAAGTATGTAAATCACTGAAATATAATTCCTACTAAATGGAAATAACTGGCAAAGATGGATGTCAGTGAAATCAAGAAGGTGTCAGTCCTGAAGAAATGAAAGGAAGAATGTGAAATGGAAAGCATTTTTAAGGTAAAATTCATAAAGGCAAGAGATACACAGGTTGTCAGTCTCCAGTATTTATTATTTTCTACCTTCTTCAGTTTATTTCCTACTAAAAAATAATAAATCAATCTTTGATTTGAGGAAAAAAAAAAAACAAACCTTAAACTAATCTAATATTAAAAAGAAGGTAGGCATAGCTATCAGATTTGTGTCAACATCCTCCTCTTAAAAATTAAATACANAAATATATATATTAAAAAAAAAGTCTAAATACAGTGCCTATTACCCTAACAATGTGATCAAAATGAAAAAAAAAGATTATTTCCTACAGAACATTCAGAACAAGGAGAGGTGGACT
>VXAB01004165.1:5163-33066 GCA_013399175.1 Odontophorus gujanensis | reverse complement strand
ATTCAATTTCACACATTTGCTTCATATGCACTGCCAAATCAGATGCCATTTTGTCAGGCCTACTGCCATTTATCACATGACAACAGAATGTAATGGAATATTGGTGGGAAGGTTCAGCATCTACTGCAGTACCACCAACATCTACCTCTGGCAACATGGAGCAAAATCATAAAGTAGGAGGCATTACTTTCAGAGCAGGTCTCATTAAAAAGGTACTACAGTTAGTGTATGTAAAGTAACAAAGCATTTTAATTTTTAATGATTCTATTAAAACATAAAAAAGAGCAACAATAAATAATACCAGTGGGATATTTTACCTTGTTTTTGTGAAAATAACACATCAGTATGTTTCGCTGGCAGTGGTTGTGAGGTCTCAAGATTTTCAGTAGAGCTTTTTGGTGAAATCCTGTGCTTCATCAATGAAAACAGTTGTTCAGAAATAAACATACTGCCAAAAAGTGATGACATTAATAAGGCATGACAGTGAAGTGAGTGGTAATTCTCTCTGGTAAGCAAAGGTTTATAAAAATCCTGCAAAGAGACTGATGAAATTTTTAATTGCAACTCTATATCTTCCATTTGAAAACACACAAGTAATATATTTATACTGACTGAAAACTGTGTCACTGTTTAGCTGGTGCTGAGGGGATGGGCCACGATGCTCTGTTGGAAGAGCTGTCACCATAGTGACCTGAGGCAGGGGGCAGCCGCAGTGCAATCTGTACTGGGCTGTGTGTGGCCTGTGGGTCACAGGTTGGACACGCTTGCCTAAACCATAGTGGCAAAAGACAAGCAAGCTAGCAGGATCAGGGATTTATTCCAGGGTTATTTCATTTACTAACAATATTAATACTTGCAGGAAAATAAGGCTTTAGTTGAGCTTTGTAGAAATTCTGATAAATCTTGCCTGCATTTCCTACAGTCTTTCATTTTTATTATGTTACTGGGTTAAGTTAGCAGCTACTCTTGTATCTTTTCCAAAAACTGACTTTCTTTGGCATTAAGTTGATTTTTTAAATTCAAGTCTCAGTAATATTGTGTTGAAAGGCCACATTGGGTCTTACTCAAGAACAGGGTTCCCAACAAACTGCTATGGCAGCATTTGAGTTTGTCCTGAATGAATACAAGACTGGTGAATTTTGCTACTAAAAACTTGCATCTGGCCTCTTCAGCAGCTTGTACTGTTGACATAACTGTAGCTTGGAAGTAACCATCTCCTTAAATGCGTCTGAATATTTTATTCAATTCCTCAAATATTTATTTAGGATTTTCTAAATGTAAGAATCCAATATGCTCTCTGTTGATTTGTTTTGGGTTAGGGAATAGCGATGGCAATGCAAGACATAATATTCTGTCTGTTTCCTAACATGTCCCTCAATATCTGCTTGTAACAAATACAAGGTTTTGTGATAGAAATTAAGCCAAACTGTAATGAACAGAGCATGGTCAATTTGTAAACACAATCAGTATTATTGAGTTATGTTAATTCATGTTGTTTCTTCCCTAGAGGAAAACAAAGAAAGAATAACAGAAAGAAAATTGTATTTGTGAGTTTCAGAGCTTTGATATAATTCTATCCTTATAAGTGTTTAGATAGTGCCTAATATTTCAAAATGAATTTGTAATTTGTTGGTATTTTGTCTAATGAATCTACTTCTGGAGGAAAAGGTTGCAACACTTCACTGCAAATGGCCATAAAATATCAGAGCAAATTGTGAATTTCTGTTAGTGACTACTTTAGAATGTCAAGATAAATATGTACTTGAAGGTAGTAAGTCCCATTATAAAATGATGGGAAAATGTCATTTCAGTATCATATGGGAATATGCTGTGAGAATTCTATTACTGTAGTTTGAGTACCAACAAGCAAAGAATACTAATGAGAAATCTACAAAGTTATAATTGTATTCCAGGAGTTAAATCTTCCATCCCAAATAAGCTGATAGACCACAATGACCCCTTATGTACCTTACTTAATGTAGGTTTCTTCTAAACTGTTCTTGGACCTTGTCTCAGACATTTCTGATTGTGGCATTTGTACCATTAGGGTACATTTCTACAGCTGAGAATCACCAGATACCATCCAGTACCTGAATGGGGCCCGCAACAAAGCTGAGGCTTTATATAACCTCAGCTATTAAAAAAAACCCCACTTTTTATAATGGCATGTAGTGGGGAAATGGCTTTAAACTGGAATAGGGTAGGTTTAGAGTAGATGTTAGGAATTACTTAACTAGTGAGGGTGGTGAGACCCTGGAACATGTTGACCGGTGAGGTCATGAATGCCCCTTCCCTGGAAGCATTTCAGGCCACACTGCATGGGCTTTTGAACAATGTGGTCTAAAGGAAGGTGTCCCTACCCATAGCAGGGGGGTTGGATCGAGATCTTAACGGTCCCTTCCAACCCAAGCCATTCTATGATTCTGTGATCCACATCTGTATAAAATGGAAATGCATATGATATAGTAGCAGGACAGACTTCATAATTACCATTTGAAGATGTAAAGGATTAAGTCTAATACTGAGACATGTTTTACATGGTACCTTGAACCTTTTCAAGTGACAATACTGCTATTTTCTCAGATTAATTAGTAGAGACATTAATTTACCAGAAGTTCATAACCTGAGAGAACAAAATGATTCTGTCTGAACAGACATTGTAATAATTAATATAACTTAGTTAGTTAATATAACTAATGTCTGGTGAACCTGTCCAGGTGGGTCTTGAGTGTCTCTGAAGAAGGAGACTCCACAACCTCTCTGGGCAACCTGTGCCAGTGCTCTGTCACTCGTACTGTGATGTTCTTTTGCACATTTGTAAAGAACTTCCTATGCTTCTGTTTGTGGACGTAAGAAAGTACTTTAATGTATACATTGCAATATGTTTTTATGCTATCTTCAGACCTTTAATAAAATGTTCCTAGAGCACAAGGCACCTTGTTGACATAACAGTTTTACTCAACAAAGAGTAGTCATTGCTTAAAGAACAGATATGTTTTATGACTGGGTGGACTCTCTTCCATGTTAATAACTGCTTTTCCTTGGAATAGTGTAGCAGCACTTGTGGTTTACAGTTTTATAACAACATTGCATCTGGAAAAGTATGGTTTAAAAGGCACATATTTCATAAGCCAGAAAATGATTTTATTCCTCCATAGCTTGGAATTCCAGGCAGATCATTTGGGTTTCACCTGCAAAGATAGAAAGTTTCTGTAGTTATTAAATTTAGCTAATAAATAATCCAGGAGGAGGAGGGTGAGACAACTTCAAGCATCAAGGCTGTTAATAAAAAATAATTATTTTTCCATTCTGTTGTTCCTTAATGACATGATCAGTTTCCTTATCACTCAGGATGACTAGTTTATAAAATCAAAGACTTCTCCATGATCTTACCATATGTATCCATGCAATTCTTTAGTACAAAATCAAGGATGACAGCATACATTTCAGTATACTTCTGTTGGAGGATAGATGAAAAAATATGAATTTAATGGATGGAACAGAGAATTGATGTGATATTTAAAAAGTATTTTCATTTAATTACAACAAATGTTAATCAATGTGACCTCATTATTTTGTCCAACAAGTGTCAGAGCTGCTCTGCGTGAAGTAATCCAAATACCCATCTGGTAAATCTCCAATAATTTCTTCTTCCAACTAGAGCTTTCTTATTGTGAAAATTTTCTGAGGGAGTAAATATTCCATACATAAATGACATTTAACACAGTTTGCCTGATTATGCATACTACCTACCTCCTTAACAGCAATCTAAAGTGAGGAAGTGATTTTGAGATATTATGTAGTAAGTAACAGAAGCATGGTCAAATGGAGGGAATGTTCCTTGCTAAAACTGATATAGTTTTTATTAATATTTATTAATACTGTTATGAGATATGTGCCCTAGTATTATGCCAGAAGACCCTTGTATTTTTATTGCTCCTAGTGATACGTGTACACCAAAGTACACTGCGCATGTACATGTGCACATACTCTGGAAGTGTACATAACCCTGATTAGGTCTCTGACAAGAATGTAGAACAGCTGTGCCAGTGACTGCAACTTACAATTTGAATACATCTGCTACAGCTGCATTGTTTTGTTTCTATGCCTTTCTCTTTTTATTTTTCTTTCTTTTTCTTTCTCTCTTTTTGGTTTTATTTATTTATTTATTTATTTACTATAACCCTGTACTAGTCTATAGTAACTGTTATTTTTATAGTGTAATCAGGACTTTTTTAATATTAATTTTATTAAATTAAACTGTTTTTTTTTCCCCTTGAGTTTTCCACTGTAAGACAACTTTTTCAGTTCAAACAGTCTTCACTGATCTCTTCCACACCTTTCAGGTCTCCAGGATAGTTCCAGAGTATTTTATGCTTTGTTCTCAAAAGAAAGAAGAAAAATGTCTTCATTCTTATACAGTACCTCTTGATAAATAAATCTGAGATGCAGATGTGTGGACTCATTTATGCCACTAGTGTTGTCTGAATTGTTGTATGAGTTGTAGGTATGTATTTGCGCATTTTAGTATTATTTTTATTTTGTCATGTTAAAAATATACTTTTAATAGCTGTTAGTAAGTTTTTTTAATAGCCTCCTTTTTATGAAGATAGAATTTAGGACGGTTTTTTTTTTAAAAAAAGGTTTGGGAAAGATTCAGTTACTCTACATGTTCCTGTCTTTGCCTTTCTATGCCTATCTGATTAATATTTTGTTTTCTTTATGCGTAGATGTATGTTCTGCTATATGCTGTATAGAAGTCCTTTTTTCTTCCCTTTTGGTTTAATGATGAGCAATATCTTATGGTTGTGAAACTGAAGTTACTTAACTTTGAATCTTCTATAAAGTAGAATCTTTAACCTCCCTAGCAAACCCTTCAAATCTGAAATTACTCTGACAATTAGCAGATTGCATTTCATTTCAAAGTCCAGCTTATCTAACATCAGTTCCAGTCCCTGGATTTTGTCTTCATTATCAAGTTTCTGTGTCTAAAAATCTCATTCAAGGTTAATGAATCACCCTCAGTAGTCATCTATAATTGTAACACTGCCTGTTTAATAACTCATATTCTTTTAGAAAAAGAACTTTAATATCAAATATCTATTCAAATTTTTTCTCCCTTGTGTGTTTAGTCTCATCTGTATTACATCAGTCACTCTGAAGTTTGAGCAGTTAGCAATATTATTTAACATTATTTTAAATCTGTTTTCTTAATCTTTTGATTTTTGATTTGATTTTCTATTTGATTTTCTTCCTCTCAAATGCATGGATCTAATGTATTTCTCTTCACTGATACCTTTCCCCTTCCCTTCTATAGCTTAGTGATAGCTGCAAGTACTAATGTTGCAAGCATAATTTTAATACCAGTAATTGTGAAGGAAAGAGAAAGAGAACAGTAGAATGAAGAAAATACTTTCTGCACCCTGGAGGCTGTCTTCTTGACATAGAAGTGTGGGTTAGTACTCCATGGTGGAAATCTGTGCAACTCATGAGACAGTGCTCTTGATCCTTGGGAGAGTATCTTACATTCAATACATATTTTGTACTGGACTGTAAGCTCCCTGCAGTATCTAGAAGATCTTGATTAAAATGCAGCAACATTTTCCCAGCCAACTAGCCCACACACAGTCAATGACCACAAAACCACATAGATCCTGTTGTAATGACTAATACAACTCTTATGTTTCAATATGCATTACTCACTCTTCTCTATTATCTTTGCCTGCCTTCTCCAGGAGGATACATGGTGCAAAAAGTTAGCAACCATGAGGTGTTAGCTTTATTTTTTAGATAAACTGTGACAAAAAACACTCCTATTTATTTCAGTGTACATGTACGCTATCATAATGTAGTAGGCTTGTAATAAGGCAGGATGTAAAGTTGGGAGTTGCATCACAGATGAGTTATCAACAGTTATTTGAAGGCAAAATAAGGCAGACAGATCATGTTAATGTCCTCTCTGAAAAATGACAGCAATGAGGTGGCTATCAAGATAATTTTTTCTCCAAGTTGATCAGAACTTGCTGTGCAGTATGTTAGTAAAGTAAATTTTAAAATAAGTAATGACATAGTGAGTTATTATCGTAAACTTTAAAAAGTTAATACATGAGATAAAGAAGTGGGACCTGAATGACTCATATTTCTTTCCTTTATACCAACACAATCTGAATGCTAAATTAAACACTTGTGAATGCTTCTTGTTGGCAAGTCTCAACATTACAGTGTGATGGATGGTTTGTATAGGAAAGTGATAGCTGGAGCTATTCTTCTGCTTGCTTGTACTGCTTGCTATTTCTCTCTTTCTCTTGTTTTCCCCCAACTCTTGTTGAAATCCAGATGTCAAATTGTATATCCAAGTTTCTTCCCAGAGATGAGGTAGATTATTAGAAAATGTACAATACTTGAAATATCATTGTTATACTTGATAAGAATTTTAACTGATTGAATTGTACTACAGTATTAGCTTTTAAAGTAGATTTAAGTGATGTATGATTTAATGCTATGAAGATTAACAGAAATGCACTCGTAAGGACTGTTGAAGTTTTAGGGCCTTGTATATAAAAACTAATTAGCTGATGAGTAGAAGTTCTGGAAGGCATCTCCTATCACAAACGCAGTGACTTACTTTGCCTCCATTTTCAGTTCTATCCCTTGCTGCCTTTATTTCATTTAAAAGAAACAGACAGACTCCTGAGGCAATGTTTTCAGATGCAGCCATCCAGCCCTGCCGTAATACCCATTAGTCTGAATGACGCAGAACAGAAGGTAGAACAAATGGATAAGTACTTTGTATTGTAAAATACAATTAATCTAGTTTCAGACTGAGACAAGGAGATTAACCTGGAGGAAATAAAGAAATATAGGCTTTTCACCTATTTAAATTACATTTGTGTCTGTAAATAACAAGCAAGGTAATAAGAGATCCACACTCAGGATCCACACACTATAGGACAGAGCCGTCAATTACTTCTTTTAAAATATATCTAATGAAACAAAACTACTATTCTCATTAAATCTTGTTTGAGCCTTTGCATTCTTTGAAAGTGCTGGCTTTTGAAAAAGTTTGTTATTAACCAAGATGCAAGTCAAAGTCTTCTATTCATAAAGTGAAATCCAGACCCGTGTCTACAGTGAGGAGATAGTCATGGCCTTTGGAAGCAGATGTAGCCTGGCTTGTTAACATGAATCATCTGATCATAAAAGGTGCCTAAATGTGGTCTGTAAAACTATGCCTTTTTGGCCCTTGAACATGTGCCTTGTTTTCTTTCTCCCATGATGTCTTTTCCTTTTAAAAAATAAAGTGTACAGTCTCTCATTCAGAAATGATCTATCAGAAGTGATAACTGTAAAGGGTTGAAAATATTGTGCTCCTAAAGTCTGATACTGCTTAATTGTAGACCTTAAGACTGTCCCAATCAGAGTAGTTAGAGACTAATACCTAAACATTCTGATTGTAGCTCAGCTGAGACATACAGCTTTGCTACTCTTTGAGGTATTTAGTTTTTGAGTTGAACTTCTGCATTTTCAGATTAGTCTAGAATTTTAACAGAAGTGACTCTTGATATCCCTTAGACTGATTTGAGAAGAGACAGCGTAATTCTAGGTGTCTTTTCCATATGTGACAGTTTGAAAAGCAACCTTACTTAGAGTAGTTCTTTTTCCCATAAGAAGTCAAGCTGAGACAACAGGCAGGGTGACATCCTGGTGTGAGAGTAAACTTGGAGAGCCACAGAGTGAAGCCTTCTAACCAGTGCTCTGTTAATCTAGTTTTGAAGACTCCTCATGCTTGTGGTCATGCTTGTCAGTGGGAGACACCGTGGTTCGCAATTTGGAAAGTAGAGTTAAAACATCATTTGGTTATAGCTCTACATTACCAGTGTAGCCATTTTTATGAGAACATTGTTTTATTGCTGCAACTCTACCTCAAAATCATTAATAACGTATCTGATTATCATTGGACAAGCCCAGACTTTGTAGTGAACTAAAAACATCCTCATTCCATCTTTATTTCTCAGTGACCTCTACTTCAGTGCCTATTAGTAAGCCTTTTTAAACTGCTTATTTGTCATGTTAATGATACTGCATAGTATTATTTTTTAACGGAACTGTTATGCAGTAACAAGTCATGTTCTTGTAAGTCCTTTCTGCTATACCCCAACCAAACTTGTAGTTTAACTGGTGAAAGCAGTTTTATTTAGCAAGATCTGTTCTCTGTAACATGATGTTAACAAGCAATAATTATACTCCCATCCTTTCATCTGTTATCTTTTGCATTCCATATTAACTCATCTCCTACTTCACCTGGATTCATCAGGTGATAAACATTCATGTCATTTCCCTCTGTTGCGAATAACTGCATATTAGCTATCAACATGACTTTTTGGATGGCCCTCTTTTTGAAGATGTATTTAAAACTACTCTTACTATGATATATTTAGCTGTCTGTTTTGCATTCTTGAGCACAACTCCTTCTGATCTTAATGAATTTATCTTCAACGATGATGCTGAATACCACATCCTCCTTAATAACCCAGAAGCTGAATGCGACTTTTATCTTTTTTCCTGTACTCTGCCATTTTTAACCCACAAAACATGCACAGCACAAGCTATTCTTCCATTTCTGCATAATTCCTGCTCAATATACTGATATCACTGCTACAGTACTTTTATATTTCTTGACTTCTTAATGTTATTCCTGTATTTTCTTTCCTTCTGAATTGTTTTGTTGGTTTTTTTTTTGCTATGCATTGCTTTTTTAATTCCAACTTCTGTTTTCACTTTCCTGATCTACTTTGCCACGAGTAGACAGCATATTTTCCTTCCAACTGTAGTTCAGACATTTAATCAACTGTTTCTATAATGTTCATATTTCCTGTAAGATCATGGATGTCCTCAGTTTTACCCTCCTTTATGTTTTTTTTTCCTCAGAGATGTTTTACTTGATTTCTGACTTGAGTTTTTTAATTGATCTTGGTAAGTACTATCAGTATAAGCTAAAATCCAAACAACTAAATCTCATTCTCCTTTTTTTTTATTTATTTATTTTTAATTATTATTATTTTTTTAATGTAGCTCATTAATTGGAAGACAGATAAAGAGTTGGGATTGAGATTTGGGTGTGAATATGGACCTGTTTTCTATATATTTGTATATTTTGGAGATACCACTATTAAGGAGACACACTCTAAAGAGAATTCAGTTTGACAATGATCAGACAGTAGTTGATCTTGCCTTTCTTCCACTGTTAGTGCTGTAGCACCTCTGAAACATGCATTAACCTGATTACTAGTTGTCCTATTTCTTCATTAGTATTAAAACNGATCTTAATGAATTTATCTTCAACGATGATGCTGAATACCACATCCTCCTTAATAACCCAGAAGCTGAATGCGACTTTTATCTTTTTTCCTGTACTCTGCCATTTTTAACCCACAAAACATGCACAGCACAAGCTATTCTTCCATTTCTGCATAATTCCTGCTCAATATACTGATATCACTGCTACAGTACTTTTATATTTCTTGACTTCTTAATGTTATTCCTGTATTTTCTTTCCTTCTGAATTGTTTTGTTGGTTTTTTTTTTGCTATGCATTGCTTTTTTAATTCCAACTTCTGTTTTCACTTTCCTGATCTACTTTGCCACGAGTAGACAGCATATTTTCCTTCCAACTGTAGTTCAGACATTTAATCAACTGTTTCTATAATGTTCATATTTCCTGTAAGATCATGGATGTCCTCAGTTTTACCCTCCTTTATGTTTTTTTTTCCTCAGAGATGTTTTACTTGATTTCTGACTTGAGTTTTTTAATTGATCTTGGTAAGTACTATCAGTATAAGCTAAAATCCAAACAACTAAATCTCATTCTCCTTTTTAAACTTAAAACAGACATTAGAAACTCTACATTAGTGTTTTCAAGCATCTGTTGTCCCTGAAATTAGCTTTTTTTAATGTTGTTGTTTTGAATGTTCTGCTTTTAAATGTACGCTTCCTTATCCTTCTAATTGAAAAATGTATTGTGTTTTTCTCTTCAGTTGATTGGGCCTGCTCCTAGTGCTTGGTAATGAATGTGCAGATAGTATATATGTGTGGGATTTTAAACTTTCTTTTTTTTTTTTACTTTTTATTCTGTGAGTAGTTTCCAGCTTGAGAGTGAACATACCAGGATAAGACAAAGACTTAAAGAAGAGAATCTTCCTGGCCAAATTCAAGTTCAAGAGAAAGAATAAAAGAAAATAAGAATATAAGGGGAGATCTATGTCCAGGATTAAGTTAAATAACAGAGATTTTCTGATAATTTACTTATTTCTTGACAAGACCTTTGAAAAGTTTGGGGTCAGATCAAAACCTTGATTTTCCTGGAAAAAATTCTCGGCTAAAAACAGCAGTACTTTTGTTGGTCTGATGTTCCTTAACAAATAAAGCTTAATTTAATGAATAATTTTTTTGAGACAGATCATCTGACTGGCTGTATTTTCTGGCAGGTTAGCAGTTTAACACTCCTGGACTTTCCTTCTTTGATGCAAGCCTTGCCTGCTGGAAGATCCAACAGTTTTACAGTACTGCCCGTTTCTATCAGGGGCCTCCTGGGGAACCATACAATGCAGCAAGTCTCTCCTCAGTGACTCGTATTCCTTCTCACAGCTTAGCAGTGCTGCTGTTTTCAGAGCAGAGGTTGTTTGAATCAAAAATGAGAGCTGAATTATCCTTTCTATTTTGCTATATGATGTAACCCTTTGGCTCTTGGTAAACTGCCAGAGATAGATGTTTGGATTTTCTTGCCTTAGCAGATACCAGGACTTTTTATGGAGATGGGGAGTTCTTTAAGTCCTCCTGTATGAGTTAGGGCTGTGCAGATAGATGTAAACACGGTGGGAGCAACATGTTCAGCAGAGAATGTCCCTCCAAGATTTCATAGAGAATTTTCATTCAACTTCAGCCAAAGCAAAAGCAAACAAGAGTCTATCTCCTGCACTTTCCATTCCAAGAGTTTTACAGTCTATAAACAACAAAACAAACCTTAGGTCTATAGTCTGTCTTTCTTTCTTCTGGTAGTGCTCAAGAGGTAATTTCAAGTTAACAAATCTCTGCTGGCTCCCTGTTTTCATAGTTCCAGTGGCATGAGGCCAGCCAAAGATATGACACATGAAGATGAGAGAGAGGAATGAAGCTTCTTCCAGTCATTAATTTTTTAATGGATGTGTTTCCAAACAGTACAGTTGGAATTGCTTCAGATTAACAGCTAAGACTTGTTTCCAAATAAATATTCCAGTCACCAAAGTTACATCCAGTATTGAGGTCTGTTTCTGCACCTTTCTTCTTTCATCCTACTCTCTACCTAGTAACCAAGGTTTAGTAACGCTTTAGCCTAATAAGTTCGATGTTAGTGCCCTCCAAATCTCAGAGTCAACCTCAGCAATTCTCTGTGAAGCTTAAAAATAGCAATTTGTGCAGTTTAGGTTTTAATTGTTTTTATTTTTAACCTGAATCTAATCTTGAATAATATGTTAAAGCTTTTTTTCTAAACTCATGCAAGCTGAAAATTTATGCTTAAAAACAGAAGATGGATTGATCTAATAATCTGTTCCAAAATTCTTGAAAATATAAGCGGGTATTTACTAATACCTGCTTCCTCTTTATTCTAGATCAGCAATCACAGTGAGACTCCTAGGCTTTACCAAACTGCTTTAAGTCAAAATGAATTTATTTATTTAGAGATAAACTAGAAAATGTCTTTATCAATTATACATAAATGTAACTGTACATTCCTGACTGACCTAGGGAGCATTAAAAGTTGCCAACTATCTGTGTAGCTTTGATTTTTCTGTTTCCATTTAGTTTCCTTCTGTCACTCTGAGCTCTTCTAGGGTGTTGACAGCACTGATTAACAATACTCTCCATTCTACTCACCTAGCAATTAATGAGAAAGATAATCCTACTGGACACAAAATTAATGGTTTAGACTTTGGAAGTGGAACTTGTTCACTGATGTTAAAATGAATATGGAAGGGGATCCCTGAACCATAGCATCACTACAGTTGAGTTGCTCAGCACAGTCATGTATGTTATCTTTACTAGCCTGGAGAACGATAATATTAAAAGTTGACTTTAGAAGAGGTTTGAATGGAATTCTTTTCTCATAACCAAAATGTAAATAATTTTAATAACAGTTCTGAAACATCGCTGAAATTGCAACTAATGTTGCATTGTGATAGATACCTCTGGGAATTCTAACACAGCAAATATAGTTGGAAACTTATGATTATGTTTTATTTAAAAACAAAACAAACGAAAAAAGAAAAAAAAAAGGACAGTAGTTGCTAGTTACTGTTCAAAGGAAAAACTCAAGTCCATAATTCTCTGAAACTCTTGCTGGTGTCTTCAGTGAACAGCTTCACAGAGTCCTTCACTTCTGCAAATCCAATGGAAGACTTGAAATATACTTTCAACTACTTTTTTCTTCCAGGAGTCAAAGATGCACTAATGGCATAAGACCTAAGATAAAAAAAATGTGTGGATATTATATTCAGAGTGCTTAACTCAGCTATAAAAACAGTTGCACTAGGTGAAGTACCATAAAACACCAAATTTCACCTCTCTTGTGGAATTAGCTTTCACATTGAAGTATATAAAGAAAGTGGCTTCTGGTGGATATTTTCAGTATACTTCACACAAGGAAGGGAAGTTTTACAGAAGCGGGATTGCTGTCTTCTGTACAGGCTGTCTGAGATGCTCCATTTTCATCATATTATCCTTTTAAGACAGAATTAGAAAAAGTCAGGGTATATATCCTCTTGACGCACCTACATATGCATCCTTGAAATGTTCACAAGACCACAGTGTGTTAAAGTAATACTGGATATTCTGTTATAGCAAACGCTAGAAGTCTGAAGAGAACAGCCTTCCCAAAATGACCTTCCATATCCAATACTGTCCTAACATAGAAATCCATAATTAAATATACAGGGAAGTAGTTGAAACCAAATATCTGAATACTGTTTCTCTTTAATTTCTGTAGCACTGCAGCTTCTATTCCAACAAAGTGGCCGCATTTCTGTGTAAAATAACACTCCAGATACAAGTTTAATTGGAAGCTAAGGGCATGAAAGACTAAAAAAAATACAAGACTAAAAAAAAATACTGTCCTAGTGAGCTGAGTTGATTATAAATCTGAAAACAAAATTTCCTTTAATGGATTATCAAGAATAGAAGCAAGTCAAACTTTGATATTTTAAGCAATTTACACATTGGATTGTAAGTATATTTCTTACAGGTATACATAGAATATTCAAATAAACCTTGTGCTGAGGGGTTTTGGAAGTGCTAATTTTGTGGGAAACGTTAAATGTCTAGTGCATCATTTTTCAACAGCTTTACTGCTCTCTTTCTGGCATTTGTGTTGTTATTCTGGGGTAAATTTTTCTCTTTGAGAATGTAGTTCTGACAGCTGTCCTCTGTTACATGAGGAACTATGCTGCTTCTTAGAGAACAGATGGAGCTGGAATGCATGAACATATTAGAAAAACAGAGCTGTCCTATATGGAGGGAAAAAATAAGGCAACTCTTAGAATGGAACATCTTTCTTCTTCATCTTCTTAGCATTAGACACATTCCTGTGATTGATTACTTTTGTGTATGAGTACTCTTAAATTCATTAGACTTGCTTTGTTAAAGGACCTTACATTTAGCCTATTTCCAGAAGGCATCAGTTCTATAAACAAACAAATTGTCCTTTTAAGACTGCTTTATCTCCCAGTTAAACTTCTTCTTTGGAGAGCACATTGCTTAAACAGAGTTTTTCTAGCCTTTATTGAACAAATATGTATATCACTCAAAAAACCCAGCACTATTAACAAAATCAGACCATCTAGTTCCACAGCTCATTATATTGTATACAAAAACAAATATCAGGTGCTCTTTATTTTCAGAGCGCACATATTGTTCTTTAACTTGACAGGGTAATGTTTCCAACTTCTTTTGGTTTGCCTTTTTTTGACTACAGACAGGCATAATTATCTTAATAAAATGTCCCAAGGCAATGCATTATTTAAAAAAATAAACAAACAAAATATGTGGATAATATATATCTTTGTATTTTTGTTGTTATTCTGGGTCAGCATTTTATTTATTTATTTATTTATTATCTCTTAGAGCTAGACTGCACACAGGTTCCAACACATTCCTTGGCTTGTTAATAGAAATGCTGATTAAACAAATAAGGGGTTTATTATATATTTCATATTTATTGGAGTTTTTAATGTTTGAAATACAGAATGTCATAAACATTAATCTAAACTGTTATTTTCTTAAAAGCACTATGACCTAACTGTCAGCTATATTCCTCCATATTCTTTGTTGTTTTTGATGTGCATTATAAAACTGCAGCCTGCATTCATGAAAAAATGGTCTTTCTATAGGACTGGATTTAAACCCATTTGATTGAGGAAATGTAAACCTACATACGCCTCACATAGAGCAAGGTGTATGAACTACAGAGGAATTTTTTCTTTCTACTGTGAACTTAGCATATTGAAACTCTCGTTTATGGGGTTGCTCTGATACCTGAGTCAATGATACATATCATATTTAGTGTTTGCTGGTGAGGATCTCTAGACTGCTTCCTGTAAGAGCACTGTATCACTCTGCGGAACTAACTAGCTTTTTATGTAGCCATAATTGAAGCAATGCCTTCACTGTACACGGTAAGACAGTCTTCATCATGTAAATTAAGAACTTAGTCTCCTAATAAAAGCCTTTCAATCAGGTCAGATATCTTCATGTACATGTACGTTCTCCAAATATGGAGCTTAAACAAGGCTCTATAATAGTTTATTTCCACCACCAAAAATCACAGAATCATAAAGAGTGTTGACATTTAAAGGTCATCTAGTCCAACTCTCCTGCAATGAACAAGGACATCCACAGTTAGACCAGACTTTTTGGAGCTTTGTCCAGCATGGCTTTGAATGCCTCCAGGAGTGGGACATCCACCATGTCTCTGGGCATCCTGTTCCAGTGCTTCATTACTCTTGCTGTAAAAGCTTTTTTCTTATATCCAATTTAAACCTGCCCTCTTCTAGCTTGAAAAGATTTCTCCTTGTCCTGTCACAACAGACTCCGCCAAAAATTCTGTCCCCTTCTTTCTTATAGTCCCCCCTTTAGGTACTGAAAGTCCACTATTGGGTTTCCAGAGAGCCTTCTCTTCTCCAGGCTGGAAAGTCCCAGTTTTCTCGGCCTGGCCTTCTTGGAAAGATGGTTCATCCCTTGGATCATATCTGTGGCCCTCCTCTGGACCCTCTCTGACAGGTACACAACTCCTGTACTGAGGACTCCACATCTGGACACAGTACTCCAGATACTAGCCTTACTAGAACAGAGAGAGGGGCAGAATCACCTCCCTAACCCTGCTGGCTGTGCTTCTTTTGATGCAACCCAGGATGCAGTCCCATCCACCAGTATCCCCAAGTTCTTTTCATGAGGGTTGTGGTCTACCCTTTCATCCTCCAGTTTGTATAGGTAGTAAGAGTTACCACAATCCAAGTTCAAGACCTTCCACTTGGACTTATTGAACCTCATGAGATTCATCTGTGCCCATTGCTCAGCCTGTCTAGGTTTCTCTGGGTGGCATCCCATCCCTTGGACATGTCTACTGCACTACACAGCTTGGCGTCATCTGCAAACTTGCTGAGGATACACTTGATCCGACTGTTGATGTTATTAAGATGTCAAAGAGCACTTGTCTCAGTACAGACTCCTGAAGGACACATCATTAATCTCCATCTGTACACCGAGCCATCGACTACCACTCTCAGGGTATGACCTTGTACCCAGTTTCTTATCCATTCAACTGTACATCCATCAAATTCATATCTTTCCTGACAGAGGTTAATGTTATGGGGGACCATGTCAAAGGTCATACTTAAGTACAGATAGATGATATCAATGGCTCTTCCCTTGTCCATTGATGAAGATACTCAAACATGGAAGGCCATTATGTTGATCAAAGAGGACTTGCCCTTGGTGAAGCCATACTGATTACCCCATATCACCTCCCCCTCTTCCATGTGCCTTAGCATAGCTTCTGCTCAATGATCTTCCCCAGCACAGATCTGAGGCTCCCAGGTCAGTAGTTCCCTGAGATGTCCTTTCTACTCTTCATAAAAATAGGTACAACATTGCCTTTTTTCCAGTCACCGGGGACTTCACCTCACTGCAACAAGTATTCAAATATCACTGGAAGTGCACTGGGGACTGTATTAGCCAATTCCTTTAGGAGTCTGGGATGCATCTCATCAGAACCCATTAGACTTAAGGATGTTCAAGTTCCTCAGGCAGTCACGAATTTGATTTTCTCTTACAGTGGGAGGCACAGCACCCCCCACTGCCCACTTTCCAATACATCCTCTTGAGATTCACGTGTCGAGCAATTGCAAGTGAAAACAGGTAAAAAATATTGAGTACCTAAGCTTTCTCCTTGTCCATTACTCCTAGCTTGCCTGTATTGCTCACTGAGGATAGCGATAGGACTTTCAGGACTTTCCTTTTCCAGTTGATGTACTTACAGAAGCCTTTCTTATATTTCTTTGTGCCTCTTGCCAAGTCCAGTTCCAGCTGAGCCTTGGCCTTCCTAATACCATCCCTGCACAGCCTAGCAGCATATCTACACTTCTTGCAGAGTAGCTATCCCTGTTTCCACTGCCTGTGCATTTTCTTCTCGCAAAAATATTCAAATGCAGTGTCTGAGGCATGGACTCAGACATGAATGATCCATACTATTTATTACAGGTTCTAACATCCCTTATATCCATTCACAAGTTTTCTCTTTTAATTTTTCCACCTGCCTTTACATGTCAACAAAACATTCCTCAACCACTCCTTAATTGTGCATGCAAGCATTTATCCCATCAGAGCAATGAGTTGTTCCTACAGCCACATGCTCTTCTTCCAATTAGGTTAATATCACATGGCCATCACACGGCTTAATTGAATTTGATTTTTCTTCTTCTGGAGGTGTCCTTGGTTCTCAGCCTCGCTTTCTCATGCTGTTTATCTTGCTCCACAGCTTCTGTTCTGAATATTCTTTTTTGTATTCCCACATTCAAATGCTTCTTAAAATATTTTAAAATGGTCTTTCTTAGTAGAATTTGCATTGCGAATCGGAAGTGCATATCAGGCCACAGCATATCAGTGCTGTGCATATCAGCACATCAGGCCACTCAGACACACAGCAATGCCACTGTTATTTGCACACAGCTAGAAACACTGTACAAGAACTAGAACAGGCATGTGTTGCTGTGAATGCAGTGAATGTATTTCATGTTGGAGGGAGTGTTCCTATTACTCCAAGAAAATTAACCTATGTATTGTTTTAAGTCATCATCAAAAACAAAGAAATTAAAACATCCCCACTGTTGTATTTGCACAGCGCATATATTCCACACTAATGTCATCTTAAGTTAGAAAACAAAGATGCTAATATATTTAGCACCAGTAGCCACTGTCATGTTGTTCATGTAACATCCTTCTTCAGCTTTTGAGAACAAATGTAATTAAAATTACTGCCTGATATGGAATATATTGGTCATATATTCAGCTGTAAAAAACTGGCACTAGCACCAATGTCGCAGATTCACTCCACAGGTAGGAATTTCTTTGGACTGCCTTGAATAAGGCACATCCAGTTCTGTGTCCATAGGAATAAAGGCATTGCTTGCAAAGGATTGGATCACTCAACGTCATGTGTATCTGTATGTATTGCTTGAACTAAGTTCCTCATACACAAGTGATAGAGTATCAGCAACATTTTTACATATTGTATAAAAACATATTATTGAAAGGAAAAGCGGTTTTTTTTTATTTTTTTCCCCCATGAAAATTCTTCTGTGCAGCTATTACATCTATCTGTTCAGAGTAATCTTTGCGTGGAGTACACAAATTATGCATTTGGGTCTAAAGATAAAATATCATTTCTAGTACATTCCAAATGAATATCAGTATACATAAAAACTTTTGAGTTATTTTGTGTTTATGAGATTTTTGGTATATTTTCAGCTAATGATCATAAGAAAACTAGGAAATAATAGATTTTTTGAGAGTGGGACCTTTTTTCTGTATCAATTTTTAGAAATAGATCATGAGTTCAGTTTTATCCTTCTAAATGCAGAATAAACTCACCAGAAGTGATACGCTAAATACAACATAATCGCTGGAGAAGGTCATCTGTCACAGGTTTATTCCAGTTTTTAACTTTGATCAGAGTTTGGCCCTCTTGCCCTTACTATGATGTTCACACTACAGATACTAGCCAAAAAGTTATACAATTGTCCAGTTGTTCTCACCCCCATAGCCTTTTTACAGTTTTGCTATACATGGGCATGTTGTAATTCAAGTGCTCTGGGTCAGATACAAAGGGCCCTAGTGGATAAACTGTGGGCTTCAGATCAAAGATATCAAGGCCAGTTTCATAGTATAACAGGGACATTTGGGCCAAACATTTTCATCACGGTATTATTTTTGTCAATCAAGGAATTACTAGGTCAGATGAAGATAAGAAAGGAAGAAGGGGTGGTGGCATGACTCCCTGTGTTAGAGATTGTTTTGATGTTGCTGAGCTTGGAGCTGGAAATGATAACTTTGAATCTTCATGGGTAAGGGAGTGCCAACCAAGGGGACATCCTGGTGGGGGTCTGTTATAGACCACCTAACCAGGACGAAAAGACAGATGAAGCATTTTACAAACAGCTGGCAGAAGCTGTGCAATCAACAGCCTTTGTTCTTGTGGGGGTCTTCATTTTCTCTGATATATGCTTTGTTAAAAGACAAAGCAGAAGAAGCAGCCTAGGAGGCTTCTAGAGTGTGTGGAAGATAACATCCTGATGCATTTGGTAAGAGAGCCTATCAGGAGAGGTGCCCCACTAGTTCTGCTGCTCACAGAGAAGGACTGCTAGGTGATGTGGAGGTCAGGGGCTGTCTTGGGCAGAGTGACCATGAAACAGTGGAGTTTTTGATTATTGGTGACGTCAGGAGGGGCAGCATAAAAACTGCTACTTTGGCCATCTGGAAGGTGGACTTTGAATTGTTCAGGACACTGTTAGGGAGACTCCCCTAGGATTAATTCCTGAAGGGTAAAGGGGTTCAGGAAGGCTGGTTTCTCCTCAAGAAGAAAATCCTAAAGACACAGGAGTAGGTTGTCCCCCTGTGCCACAAAATGAGTTGTTGGCGAAGAAACAGGCTTGGATGAAGAGTTTTTACTGAGACTCCAAGAGAAAAACATAATCTACCTACTGTGGAAGAAGGGGTGGGCAACGTGTTAGAACTTGTTAGGCTGTGCAGGGAGAAAATTAGAATGTAAAAAGCCCAGCTTTAACTCAACTTGGACACTGGGGTAAAAGGGAACAAACCTTTTTAACAAATATATTAACAATAATAGGAAGGCTAAGGAGAATCTCCATCCTTTACTGGATGAATCAGGGAACGTGATCACTAATGATAAGGAAAAGGCTAAGGTTCTCAATACCTTCTTCACATCTATCTTTAAGAGTCAGACCAGTTATCTTTGGGGTACTCTGCTCTCTGACCTGAAAGTCTTGGATGGGAAGCAGAATAAATCCCCCATGATTCAGATGGAAACAGTTAGAGATCTACTACTACATCTGGAGAGCCACAAGTCCATTGAGCTGGATGGGATCCACCTAAGGGTGCTGAGGGAGGTGGAAGAGATGATAGCCAAGTCACTTTCCATCATCTATCAGTATTCCTGGCCAACTGGAGAGTTCCCAGAGGATTAGAGGCTTGCCAGTGTAACTCCCGTCTACAAGAAGGGTCATAAGGAGTAACTACAGGCCTGTCAGCCCAAACTCAAGTAAGGTTAATAGAGGAGACAATTTTGCGGGTGATCAAATGCAATGTGCGGTACAACTAGGAGATCAGGCATAGTCAGCATGGGTTCATGAAGGGCAGGTCCTACTTGACCAACCTGATTTCTTTCTATTTTCAAGTGACTTGCCTGGTTAATGAGGAAAAAGTTGTTGATATTGTCTACCTAGACCTCCATGAGGGCACTGAGTGCACCCTCCATAAGTTTGCAGGTAACACTGAGCTGGAAGGAAGTGTCATTCTGGCTGGAGATAGAATGGCCCCACACAGCAGGCTGGACAAGCTGGATAACTGGGCTGAAGTCAATGGGATGAAGTTCAACAAGACGAAAAGCTGGGTCCTGCACTTTGGCCACAACATCTCCAGGCAACCCTACAGGCTTGGGGCAGAGTGACTGGAAGACTGTGTAGAGGAAATGCACCTGAGGATGCTGTTCAATTTGCAGCTGAACATGAACTAGGAGTATGCCTAGGTCATTGCCAAAAAGACCAATGGTAACATGGCTTAAATCAGAAATAGTGTTGCCTGAAGGAGCAAGGAAGAGATCATCTCCCTGTACTCAACACAGGTGAGGCTGCTCATTGAATACTGTGTTCAGTTTTGTCCCCCTCAGTACAAGAAAGGCATCGAGGTCCTGGAACATGTCCAGTGAAGGGCAACTAAGCTGCTGACGGGTCTGGAGCACAAGTCTTAAGTGGAGTGTCTGAGGGAACAAGGATTGTTCAGTCTGGAGAAGAGGAGGCTGAGGGGAGACTTTATCACTCTCTATGACTACCTGAATGGAGTTGTGATGAACTGTGAATCAGCCTCTTTTCCCATGTAGCTAGCAATAGGACTAAAGGGAATGACCTCAAGTTGCATTAGGGGAGATTCAGATTGCACATTAGGAAATAATTCTTCTCTGAGGGAGTAGTCAGTTGCTGAAGCAAGCTGCCCAGAGTGGTGATTGAGTCACCATTCCTTAACATGTTCAAGAAACATTAAATGCTATACTGAGGGATACGGTTTAGCATGAAATATTGGTGACGGGTAGATGGTTGGACTGAATGACTTTGTAGTTCTTTTTTAATCTTGGTGTTTGTATGATTCTATGAAAAGTGATGATTAATTTTGTCACCTTCTACTTTAATGAAAAATACAAAGTCTTGACTAAGATGTAATTTTTACTTGAGTAGCAGTTAGAGAGATTGTACCCTCAGTGTACAGTCTGTCTTTCTTGTAGATGAAATGCTTTCTGTTTTCTTATGTGTATAAGTAACTTTCCCTTAACAGTAATTCCCTTAAAAGACATGTGAAGATCAATAGTCTAACTAGTATACTTCTCCTCTTTTCCTTATCTGCCATTTTCCATCGTGTTAATTTAAAAAATTGTATTTTACAATGGATTTGCCTTGTAAACTCTGGGAAAATTATGACTGGAAAATTCATAGTCAATCCTAAAAACAAATGATGTTATAAACTAAGTAGTTTTACATTTTCACATGTGGGAAAACTGCAGTGAAATGACAGTTCAATTTTTTTTTTTTGTGGAAAAAAAACCCTTAAATCAGTGTGGAAAAGCTGAGACAGTTCTCAGAGACATTTGATGCAGTAGATGCATATATCTGAGGTAGCTTCAGACTGTACTCCATTACACCATTTAAAATACGCTATCTGTCCTTATATTATCCCTACTATTATGTATGCGAGCATCCTACAGTGAATCTTGCGGATTTTTTACAAGTCTTACACATTCAGATAAATTTATTGTCTTAGGTATGGTGCAGAGATTTGCCTGTAGTCATAGCTGGGGCAGGAATTGGAAAGAACAATTTCCCATAAGCTATATCTGTGTAGATATGCATATAAATAGGACTGTTTGTAGTTGAAATGTTACCTCCTCTTGGACTATGCTGTTTTTCCTATAGTTTGGTAAGCCACTGCCTTTCACAGGTAAATTACATCATGTAAATCAGTTTCATTATCTATGTGATTATGTTCCTTTTAATTTCAGTAGATATTTTACTCACAGATAAATACCGTAGATGTGGAGTGCAGAATGGAGAAACTGAGAAAATAAATGAGAATTTGCGTGTATATATTCGGCTGCATTAATAAGTTTTAGAAATACCAGCACTGGAACATAGTGATAACATAAAAACAATATGAAGTGGTATTTGAAAAATACCAAAGTGCTATAATTGCACTGTTTCATTTTTTGTCTAGATTTATGAGCAGTTGGTCTTCATCTGATGTTAAATGGTTCTCTAAAATAATGAAAACCAGACAGTGTAATGGCCATCTAAATTCAAATGCACTTCTCCATGATTAATTGTCACCATTAAACAATCATGCCCTGCAGTAAATTTCATGTTGCCAGTGCAAATGTATGGACCAGGCATGTTACACTGGGATTTGACATGGTCTTTTGTTTATCTTTTTTTAACAGTATCACTAATAATAGATTAAATCATGCCATGACAAGGATAAACAGAGACAGCAGAGCTGTACGTATCCTGAAATAATGGATTTCAGTGAGAGACCTATGTAAGTTAATAGCCATTCATTTTCTTTAGGCTCATGTGTTCAGTGCAGGTGGAGATTGCTTCTGAAACTGAAGAATTTTTGTGGATTTAGTCTTTAGCTTTCCTTTCTTTTCAATATACAAAGAGACTTACAAGTACATTTGAGTATACCAGAGGGATTATATGGTTGCCTTCACTTAACTAAGAACTGAACTTGGTGTCCCACCATGTCCCATCCAGGTCTGCATTTTTCTAGTCTAAATGGAACTGCCTACTCCCTTCCTAATATCTGTATATCTGACCCAAAGCTCTTACATTCGCAGTATATATAATGGACTTGGACAACCCTATTGATACTCTCTACCAAGTTTTAGAGGAGGGAATGAATTCACCGAGGATTAGAATACATTAATATGGATGTTAGGTTGTTATGGATATTTACATTCACCCTAAAAATCTCCCATCCCTTTTCAACCAAAATGTTCAGCCATCCTTAATATGTTCATTCCCACCCCCCTATTCTACTCTCCCTAGGGCATTTTAATGTACCAACATGTTTACATTCCTCCTGTATTTCGCTGTTGGAAATGTATCTAAACAGTAACGTATTGGAGATCAGTTACGACAAATTGTGATTTTGGCAATATAGGGACTACAGGCTAAAAGATTGTTTGTGCATTCTTGAAGATACTTTTTCCCAAAAGTCAATGTGACTAAGAAAATTACCTTACAAGGGGCAGAAGGAAGACAGCACTTGCACGTTCCTTACCTATCACTTACCTGGAAAAATAGATGAGGATGAATAAGAACAACAAACCTATTATTGCTCAATAAAAACAACTCTTAAAACAACAGACAGCTACCAGAGACAAGCTGGCTTTCTGGAGAACAAGAGTACTCTGAGGTAAATGACTGTGCTCAGTGTAGAAATAAATGAATATAAATATGACCTATTTTAGAAAGAAGGGAAAAATAAATGACGTAGCTCTTGCTAAAATATGTTTTATTAAAGGAAACAAATGGAAGAGCTGAGTTCAGAAGTCTTGCTGGGGAAAAGATCTGATAATGTCAGTGTACTCCATTGAAGTAGACACCTTGGGCTTCCTTTAAACTCAGTGGAGGGACAAGTAGCACGCCTACTGCTTATGTCATCTTACCCTAGGCAGATGACTGGAAAATAGGTTAGCTGAATCACTCCACCTGTGAGTTTAGGACAGCTGTCTCAGAAGTCATAATGTCTGTTGCCAGACATCTCAAATTGAAGTCAAATGAATTTCAGCCTTAGGGTCTCACTTCCAGCTCAGTGTCTTGCACAAACTGTTATCTGTCTGAATGGTTTCAGTTGTTCATCTGATTTGGCAAGACATGAAACAAGCAGCTTGAGACATACTGTACTCAAGAAAATGGAGTATGTTGGGAAGATTCATGGTATGAACAGAGTAAATGAACAGAGAGCGACATTACTTGGATTAAAGAAAGCTAGCTTCATTATTGTCTCTTCTCACAGCATGGTGAAGCTAAGCAGTTACTGCAGGGACTAAGGACATTTTTGGAAGTTTCATATTTTTTAGGCGTGGTCACCTACTGATTAGTTTTGCTAGTATTTCTTTACCTCTATAACACTTCTAACTATGACTCTGGAGTATGTTTTGCTAAAAGTAAGTGGGTACAATACAGGCACTGTGTTAGCACCCTCAAGACTGAGTCTGGGTAAATGGTGTGATGGTAGTGATGTCAAATTTCATAGGTGAGTAAAGACTTTTCAGAGTAGAAACTTCTACTTCACAGTCGTGAGGTCCAAACCACACAAAGATGTGCAATGATTATGCTTTGAAGAAGTTGGAGAACTCTAAACATTATTAGAAGATCGTTATTAGAAAAGTGTATTTCTGCTAAAGAGAAAATGTGACCGCAGAGCCTGGTTTTCTGAAACACCTCTCAAATGTGTCTACAACAGTAAATAAACCTGATGTTTGCATGCAGATATAATACCATATGTGATTGTATCTGCAAGTTGGTGTACCTGTTGTGTAACATGCCAGTGAAGCAGGTCTACTAACACTATGTAATATAGAAAGTACTATTTTGACGCAGTGGATTAGGGGATGTCACTGTTATGGGTCATAAAGCCTGAGATCAGAATAATCCATGTGGAATTAGTACTGTTAAATGTGTGACAGTGAGGATAAAAAACCTGTTTATCTAAACTGGGAAATGGAAATAGTTTGTGAAAACCCTTGCAAATGGGGTGGATGAGTAAGCATGTTCTGCATATGAGCTCAGATGGTGGGGACAAGTAAATTTCAGGAAGGTGAATATTTGGTGAAGTGGAAAAGAGTATTTCAACACACCATGCACCCTTGGAGCTGGCTGGAGCAATAGCTAATGGACGTTGCACCTGGAAAACTTCTGATAACTTCAGGGTTTTAATCAGCACATTCGGAGTGGCATGAGTCACTGAGTCATCTCTGTTTATTCCCTGGCATGATGAATCTTTTCTACTTCACAGGAGTATTATAACTGCCATGGAAAACATTTTGCCTTCCATTTTCCTTTTTCTAAAACCTATCTGAGGTGTAAGCTTTTGTTGAAGTGGATTATATGACTCTTATTTTATTAAATAATGTATGAGCTACAAAGTGTTTTTCCTTTCTCCAGATACATCCTCTAATTGCTAAATCTACTTACCACTTCCTCATTTACCCATTATCTTTGAACTTTTTTTTTTGTGTGTGTGTGTGTGTGTCTAGGAGGTAAGAAACTACATAAGTGAATAAATAAAAGCCATATCTAATAAATCCGAGATAAATTCTGTTTAATCTCTGCGTAAGGTGTATTTTCATTCATGTTAGTCTAAAGAGTAAAGGCCTGGATGGCTGTTTAATGTTTACACAGCAAATGGAGTGCAAATGGTATGTATTTGCAGCTCATTAGTCACACAACATAATGTTACTTTCCATAGTTTAAAAGCTGAACTGCTATTTTCCTGGTGTCAGAGGGGTTTAGTGTCATTAACAGACAATGTTGTAACAGGGTTCTGAAGAGGCATTTCAACTCTTTGAACAGATACATAAAGAAACACTTAGAGCAGAATGCTCCATTTTAATCAGACCCTATTTTTCCATACAAGAAAAGTAGCTTGAACCTGCCCTTGAGCTAGTAAAAACAAGTACCACTTCACTAGAGTAAGTGGATCTAGGCGATGTACTCAATCAAAATGGGGTTCTTTATCTTCATCGTTTTGGGTCATACTGATGCTTTATTTAGACATATACAAACACATATCCAGTCTCATTTTTTGACCACGCAGGTCTCTTTGATAGTCCCCCTTTCTTTTTGTAGTGGTGCTACAAAGGTCAGTATCATCACACTCCAGGTTTCACTGCAATTTCTGTGCATCTGGTGAGTAATATTGCTAGTAGAATAAACCCATGATAGAAGCCAGAAATATAGTTAATGTTCCATCACTCAGACTCACTTTTTTGACATAGCTGGGATTTTACTGGTATTCAGGAGCAAATATATACAGTCTATGTAAATTAGCAGAAGATATAGTTTTGAAATCACATGTTTTGGGACAGAAATTTCCATTTCTGGAAAGTATAATATTCCTATGTAGATATCCAATGGTATTTAAATTGTTGTTTTAAGCATTCAACCTGTATTTCCTACTGTCAGACTACTGAATTTCGAAGCCAAAGCTAATAAGCCTCAATCTTTGCTCTGTGGAGGAGATCTCAATTAAAAATAAAATAAAATAAAATAAAATAAAATAAAATAAAATAAAATAAAATAAAATAAAATAAAATAAAATAAAATATATTAAGCTGTTATATTTGCAATGTAAGAATTGGAAAACATGATCTAATAAGATCAGACAAACTGGAAATAGATAAACGTCCATATATAAAATACTACACAGGTAATAATTTTAGGATGGATTGGGATTTAGCGATTTTTCTATAGATTTGCAATTGGAAAGAAGTATTTTATCTAGTACAGTACTTTTCCTGTAATTAATGTTTGTAACTGAAATAGTTCTTTTGGTTGTTTTTTTTTTTGTTTGTTTCTTTTTTGTGGGTTATTTATTTATTTTTTTTTTGCTATTATAATTGAATAAAGTTATCTATTAAAGTCCAAAATAGATAATTTTGTCTCAGTGAAAAAATCTGAGATCTTCTGTGTAAGGTAAATATTTGTCATGGTGGCTTGAACTATGACTTTTCCATGGACTGCCCTAATGTACTTGGAACTCTATTACTTAGTCTCATATAGTGGAAGTTCCTGAGTCTCCTGACCCTTAAAAACTTCAAAATTATCTCCATAGATTAATAGTTACAGTAAATGAATTTGAAAAAGATGTGGTAATTGCAAGAAAAACGTCTTCTTCTCAAAACTTCTCATTAACTTTGGTTTAATGCCTCACCCTTGTCAGAGGAGGAAGGACATTCTGTTTTTACGTATGTATGGTTTTCATTATGTTAAAGTTTTTACAATCATGCAGCAGTACTACAGCTAAAATCAAATGTCTGCTGTTCCTCTGGGATCTCTCTTGAAATTAAGGGTTACTACTTTATTATATTTTTGTATCTTCTGTTTATAATCAGTATAAGAATGGAAAGCCTGAGGTTTTGGTTTTACATTTCTTTCTGTGAAAAAGATTCTTAGCTTTAGTAGAAGAGACAGGCATTATGACTGCAGTACAATTACCCTGAAATGGCAATAGGAACAACGTAAAGTATACACACTTATTTACAATTGTTTTAAGAGTACTTCTTCCTAGTTTTAATTATCATGGGTCCTCAAGTATTTACACACTGAGGTCCAACTTTGGAATGAATGGGACTACTACTCCTTAGAAATAAACCGTTTTGAGGGCAGGTTGTGTGAGTAGAAACCAAAGAAAGCAAGAGTGTTTATGTTGCTCACCACAAACTGTTTTACAATACCCTGATATTTAAAGACAGTGAATCAAAGTATGATACCTACACAGATGAGAAACACAGGTGTAGGTGTGGGTGCTTGTATAGAAACAATTTATAATATGATTAGAAGAGAGACAATTACATTTTTAGCTGTCCATTATATTTTTAGCCTGTGATTTCTAAGCAGACGGTTATACAAAGTCTATATTAATGTTTCTTTGTCATTAGAAGCAATATAAACTTGACTGTGCTAAAACATCGTTGTCATCATAGTAATGATGAAATCGTCCTTTGTCCTCGAGTACAAAGGAGTAAGCAAATTATAAATATTTTAAAAGAATTTTTGGACCAGATGTCCATTTCTCTTTAGTCTCAGATAAGCACTTACTGAACTAAAAGTGAACTGTGGCTGCTAGAAACGTACCAATAAAAAAAACTGTTTGGTTTGATGGCTTATTTGTGTTCTTTCATAAAAGTAGCCTTACATTACAGTAAAATGTAATATAGGACTAGATCATTTGACTTTTCTGATAGAATCAAGGTTAGTAAAATCTCTCTTTTCCTTTAATGTCTATTCCTTTATTATTTACTCTCTCTCC
>VXAB01004164.1:68106-130740 GCA_013399175.1 Odontophorus gujanensis | reverse complement strand
ATATAATATAATAATAAATATAGTAAATAAAAGGAAATATTTTGACTTGTATACTGCATAATAATAGATAAATTATTTTTTTTCTTGCATGTTTCTGTACTGTTGAGGATTGTCCTATACCACAGTTCTTAAACAACACTGTTTACAATTTGCCTGAGGCTAGTGGTGAAATTTATCCATTCCTGTGGCATACATGATTAAAAATAGAGAGAAAACAAATCTATGAGGACAAGAACTATGAAGTCCTTCTAAAGAAAGAGAAGAAAAAGAGAAAATACAATGATCACATAGAAAAACAAACAAGCAAAAAAAAAAAAAAGCACCACAAAACACATTAATGCATCTGTTTACTAATTTGCCTTTGTTTCTTAATGACTTTTTAATGATAAATGAGTAGCTGAAGAAGCTCAGGAAATATAGAGCAAAAATACTGGGGGAGAAAGTTGTGGCTTATGGCAAGCATCGTATTTCACGGGGAGAAAAAGCTTGTGGAGATTTTCATTCAGACTGGCAGTCAACAAATAGGAGGCAATACTCCAGTGACAGATGCTTCATCAAAGTTCAGCTCCATCAGAAAGCTTCTCGGAGCTGCTTTCCAGCCTGCCCTCACTGGCCTCATAAGACCTTCAGCCTGGGAAGATAATTCTGGGTCGGATGTCTAGGCCCAAAAGCACAATAGAGTATGGTAATTATTCCTACTGTTGCTTCTTGTGTTCATAACTGTGAGTAGAGGACACTTTGAGACACCTCTGCACCAAGAACAAGGTGGGAAATAAAGGTGGATGCCTTGCCTTTCCCTTCTCTGTGTCTTTCATGCCAGTCTGGAGCTGCGTCTTCATCTCTTCTGACATGTTCGGGTTGTCCATTTCTTTGCCAATTTTTCAGATGACAAATTGTAACATACTTCTAATCCAATTCTAAATGACTGTAAACTAGTGTGAATGTATAACTATTTACATTCTTATTTGCATATGAATATGGAAGGATCATAAAAACATTTACGCAGAAAAGACAGCCTCAAATTATCAAACAAGTGAGGTGAGGGTAAGTACTTACACAGTAGGAGGATTAATAAGTAGATTTAGGAAGGTAGAAAAAAAACATTGAGGAAGAATGTCAAGGTGTGAAATTACAGCTAAAAATATGTAACTTGCAAGTAGTTGGGTATCACTATGGTAAAACTGTCATAAAAATATTAGATTTTTAGTTAATTATTTCGACAACTTATTATGTCTATTTTTAAAGATGTGTAATTAAGGTGATTTTCATACTTACTGTGATAGAAACTTCTAAAAATTTCTATTTACATTCCTGCTGGCTGATGTTAATCAGTTGCTGTGTGGATATTTCTCATTTGAAAAATATCTTTCTAGAAGGTGGAATTGTTCAGCCAACCATTGTATTATGAACAAAATCTGGAAAACATGGAAATTAAATTGGACATTAAGAAAATACTTCAAAGAGCAAGGTCAATTAGAAAGTGACACACTTTGCCAAGGGAAATTGGTGAAGCAGAGTTACGGAAGATATTCAAGGCTATCCTAGTAATATATGGGACTAATTATATAGCACTGAGTGCTTTCAGAGTGCTGTACAGACATGAACTAATTAATCTGCTCAATACCCCTCAGAGATGACTGAAGAAGTATTGCAAATTTTAGTATCACCTGCCACAGCTTCTGTTAAAAGACAGAAAAAATGTGTGTCAAATAATCCCCTATCTTGGGTACTTTCTCTTTGTTTAGCTGTATGTGTATGTGTGTATGCAAACTGAAGCAATTGAAGACATGTAAAATTTTTTTAAAAAGTTAAAAATATGGTCTTTTCCAGCCTTATTGATTCAATGATTCAGTTATCTCTATGATACTGTTCTCATATTTAGCTGTGAACTAAGCATATCCTAAATTCTCAACATTTAAACAAAATAGCATTATTTTTGTAGTCTCATAGTACCTACTAAAATGATAGCTTTGGTTCTAAATATGTAGATGGTACAGTAAGTGTTCAACATCACTGTTTGGCTAGTGTTAATGTTCTTTCAAATATCACAGACCATGGAACCTTGGAGAATTCAGCAGTGATGTACTTGTCAAACATAGTAATGATTTTGTCCTGGAAAGACAATGAATAGTACTGCTGAACTTAAGTGGGAAAGCTATGTACTGGTTTTAGACTTTGTATATATGGAAGGATTACCTTGCTTTCTTTTTTTCTTTTTTTTTTTAATTAAATCAGTAGCAAAAAGACATACTTCTGTCTTTCTGTAAAAGAAAGACTTATGAACCTTGTAAAACAACTCGAGCCACAGAACGATATGCACATTTTTCATGTAAGGCTAAGTAGTGAAACGTCTAGGTGTTGAAATACAACAAATTTTCTTAGCACTTATTTTTTTTTATACGGAAAGTTAAAGGGGCTGTAAAAAAGAGATTCTACATCTGTACATACTACAATATTTTAAATTGTTAGTAGATCAAATTAAAAACAAATTGACTATTTTGTTCTTGTCTGGTTTAGGAACCATAATTCTGTGCCATACTTTCTTTGGAAGCCTTGAGGAAAAGTTAACATGAAAATTTAAGTTGAGTTCTGTCATGGTCTTTACAGTGGAGACATCCTTTTAATCTTTCAAGTTGTGAATCATGGAATAAGTGAGTACTCTCAGTTTTAACTTTGATTTTAGAACCCTGCAGAGAAAGGACAATAGTATCTCTGCTGACAGCAACTGTCACCAATCTCATTTTATTTATGTTTTTTTAAATATTGAAGCCACTTACATTTATTGAGAGAAGATTACAGGTAAATAATGTTTCATTATTCATTAAAGAGAATTCAGAAATTTCTGAACTTGATGGTCTTCCACAAGTTGGTATTACTGTATCTAGCAACTACCTAGTGATGCAATTAGTGTGAATCCAAGGAAGTCTCAGAGTATAGTTAATGAGGATTCACAGCAACATTTTCATTTTCTTTAAACAAATTAAAAAATTTAAAAACATGGAAAAAAGTTGCCTAATGTGTAATAAAAACATTGAATTTATTACACCAATGCATAAGAGAGGCCAAAAGTTAAGTAGAAGTAAAGTTGCATTAGTTTAGATGAAAAAGTGAAGGCTGTAAATCTTGCATTCAAATATAACCTAGGCACTATCTAATAAGAATTCAGAAGAAACTTTCCCTGTAGGCAGATTTTCAATAGAGATTTTAGTATATTTTTCAGATGTATCCAATCCTGACTTTTGAAGATGAAATAAATGGACAGAGGCTTGACTCATTATAGCAAATTCTGTATATTTACATGTTCTTAAAGACTGTTTGGGCCTTGAAAGTTCAGGCAGACTGAAGGCATTTCAAGATTGTTATTGATGTGAAAAAGGCCACACTTCAACATTTCAAAATGTAAAATAGAAATAGGGCATGTATCCACATCAAAAGTAGGCTGTTTGAGTGAGATTATTCTGGCTGCATTCCCTCTTTTTTTTTTCCTATACTCTTGATGGATTGTTGTCTGAGTGCTCTAGACATAACACATGCAGAGGTATTTGATATCCATCATTTGGTCTACTGTAGCTTGCAAAACGTTTTATTCTAGAAAGACTTAGACTGAAGTTTGAGCATATGAAGTCAGATCATAGATCTGTCAAAGCTGATCTACAGGGTAAGTGAAAATCTGTGTTGTCGAAAATACTGTTCTGAAAATGATTTCATTTTCATAATACTCAAATTTGATTAGCTAAATGGGATTTTATTTGTTTCCAATATAAGAGTTAATCATTTTCCTGAAGAATATAAACATTCAAGTAAATATTGTAGCAGATGTTCATTCTGCTCTGGCTTTTATATGTGCTATTTTTTCAAGTTAAAAAGTCCTACTTCCAAAGAAATATCAACCAAATAACTTTGTGCCACAATATAATTTGGAAAAAACAAAACAAACAAACAAAAAAAAACAACAACAACACAAAAACCCCACAGGAAAAAATATCTATATCTATCTATATCTATATCTACATCTATATCTAGATATAGGTATACAAGTACTTTAGCTCTAATAACTACTATTTTTGTCAATATTTATATACAGGGAGGAGTTAACTGTTGTGACAGGCTCTGCAGAAACTTAAGTGGAGATGGGTCAAAATACAAAAGTTGAAGATGAAAGTAATATTCAGAATTATCTAGAGATTGAGAATTTCTGTTGTGCAATTTTATGTTCACAAATGGACTTTTATACTAAAACAGGAGATTCACTTTACAGATACACTAACCTTCATCCTAGTATGTATTCTGCCAAGCATCCTGAGACCAAATGCAAAATCCCTTCAATGTGAGGTTTTCTGGGAGATTCAGTGATTTTTTTTCCCCCTGTACCTGAAGGCTTATGTTAATCCAGTCTGTAAAGCCAGGAATTTATTGAGCACACAAGGATGGCAGTCATTTGGGTCATCTGTGTTTATTCTGCTTTTGTAAACTACATTTAATGGAGAGTGATTTCCTGTGACAGCAACTGTATCTCACTGTAGGAAGTGTTCCATGAAAATCCTCCAGTTTCTTCTGCACAGAAAGGGACAAGGGTACTTCTTAATTGCAGGCATCTGTCTGCTTATGCTGCAGCATATCCAGTCAAAGAAAGCATCATATCCATAATGTAAAGCTCTGGAGGGAGCATATCCTGGTTTAGAAGAAAGATCAACATTAGATGGAGAAAGAGACAGAGGAAAGAAGTCTTAAGTTGGGAAGTGGTGTTCAGAGCTCAACTTTAATTATCAAAAGGTATCAGTGGTGTTCTGCTAGAGAAGGCTAAGCATTTATACTTATTATTCCCCTCTCAGTCAGTACACAAGAACTGTCTAAGAAAACTCNATGTAAAGCTCTGGAGGGAGCATATCCTGGTTTAGAAGAAAGATCAACATTAGATGGAGAAAGAGACAGAGGAAAGAAGTCTTAAGTTGGGAAGTGGTGTTCAGAGCTCAACTTTAATTATCAAAAGGTATCAGTGGTGTTCTGCTAGAGGAGGCTAAGCATTTATACTTATTATTCCCCTCTCAGTCAGTACACAAGAACTGTCTAAGAAAACTCCTACTTCAGGGACAGAATTCCCATTTTCACAAATGATGAGCTGAAAGATTCATCTAGTGTGGAGCTTATTTTGTGAGCTTTTTTTTTCTATTTATCAAGCATGGGACTAGATCTAAACACCAAGTTTCCTTGGGAAGTATTGCCCAATAACAGGAAAAAAGAATTTGGTTTTATATAGTGGAAGAGACAAAATAATGTACAAATACTAATGTCATTGTTGTCTGACATGGGTCAGACTTGTGCACTTATTGCCTAAAAGAAACTCTGACATTTAGGATACATAGATGCAAATTAAACCCTGAAATTACATAAAATATTATTTCAGAAAGTAATGGATTTCTCTAGGGAGACACACAGTAAGGGTGGAAACAAAAAAACTGACAAAACTGTTCAACTTAACAGAAGTGAAGACTTGCAAAGGGTTTTGGAGGATAATTAATAGAACTTCATTGTCAAAATGCAGTCCTGCAGAAGGGAACATTAGATGAATCAAGTTTATAGCCTCATTTTCACCTTTCCTGCCTGATGAGTTTATTGGCACAGCTCCAACATGAAAAACTAAGGCAGAATAACCATTCACAAAGTGAGTTTCCTAACTAACCTTGATTTATTTTAGACCAAAATCTTAGGATTTATTCCATGATTAGAGATCAGTTCTGTTTAAGGTACAAATTTATTCATAAATACCTTGAAGGAGAGTTTCAGAAAGTTTTGTGTAGCAGTAGGAAATGATAAATGAGAAAACCTTGCTGGTGCTAAGAACTTAATTTTACAGTGTAATGTGTGGGTTATTGCAACCCTGGGAAAAAAAAAAAAATAGAACAAAATGATAAAGAAAAACAAACCACTACCAAGAAAGCAAACAAGTAAATAAATAAATAAAATGTAGGGAAGACATTTTAGACCCTGAATAATTTTTTTTTCAAAGTCTTTCTAATCCAACAGGTTATATCACATATACGTCTGTCTTAGCTTTTGCCACCCTCTACATAGAAGTGATCTCATGGTGGGTGGTGAATACATCACTTAAGTTCTTTGCTAAGAAATGAATGATTCTATTCCTTTGCCTGGAAGATGATGGAATAAGGTATTTTCAACAATACTATTTTTGATGACTGAGGTAAGGGTGTATCCAGTAGGATCCAAAGGTTATATATCAAATTTATGATAAGCAATAAAGAAAGTTGGTTTTCTTTTTGGCTAGTTAATGAACCCCCTTAAGGAAGCCATATTTGTGGAGAGACTGGTATGATCTATAGATACTATCTTGTGACAGTGTTCTGTTACCAGGAAATATTATATGTAAGTCCAAGATCAAAGAAGTATTTAAAAGCATGGTGATGATAGCACAACTTTTAATTTCTAGTATTTAATACAAGAAGGTTTTGTTTCCCAGAAGAGAGAACATAAGCATCCAGTTGCCCTGTGAGCTGAATGCCTAAGGAGCCTAAGATTTAGGTGGATTTACTTGTGTTTGGACCCTAAACTGTTCAATATTTTTATCTTTATCTTATATCTGACATATCTGTCAAACCTAGATATATCCTTATAGTAGGTGGATATATATTATAATAGTATATGAATATATCCTAAGGAAAACAAAAACAAAAACAAAAACCTTACTTGCTGAGTTTAAAGAAAATGAAGTAGTAACAAAAAATGGCACTTTCCTTGAGAGAAATTTTTAAAGCAGTAAAATATCATAAATTACAGAAAACTAACCCAAATTCTCCTACCAGGATTTATTTTGAGCTCTCCGATTTTCAGTTATATTTTTATTTTTACAGTCAGCAGAATATAAGTAAGTTCTTTGTACCTTCAGCCTCTGAGAAAGATGCATCAAGTTGGATGTTATGAGCATCCTGGAGCTTTTAAGGCCTTGGAAAATTATGAATATTTATTTAAAAAAAATTGTATATCTTGAATAGGATTGAAGGCAGAGAACATGCTTCCTTTTTACCTGATAAGTATCTCAGCTTAGCAACAGTCACTTAGGTCACTAAAAATAATGATCATAGAATGCTGTAAAAGCCTGAATCGGTTTTTGTTTTAGTTTGAGTTCCAATCTACTGTATTGATTCAGTGTGCAACAAGATAAGAGACATTATTTTTTTTTGTTTAAGCTTACTTGAATGGGATGTCATTGCTGGTAATTTGGTATATTGTCAATAAATAATTTGGAAGTGTCTCTGTAGCAAAATCTTAACTATAAATTCCTCTGTATAAATTGCAACAGGGCAGGAAAGATGGGAGGGGAGGGGGTGAAGAATGGAAGGGGAAGGGATGGGAAGGGAAGGGAAAGAGTCACTTTAAAAGGAATGGAATCCAATTCCTCACACCTTTAATTCTAGATATTTAATACAGAGTTTGCATAAAGTTCTGTTTGGTAATCAATAATAATAAAAGAAAGAAATGTTACATTCTGCTTTTTTCTTGGAGCTGCTCATGGAAAAGAATCATATTTTTGGCACACTGGTAGGACACTTGCCTGTGCATCTTACTTTTGCAGATCACTGATCTGCTGTTTTAGCAGATTTAAGCAAGCCATATGAAGTCAGTTTCTTCTGATATTTCGCATTACTTAAAGCTTCCCATTCCCCTACACTCCTAAATACTATTTTTATATAGATATTGGATTTTTTTTTAATTTTTATTTTTCTAATATCATGTAGTAAATCTGCACAAAATTCCATATCCTTTTTCTGGCTAACCTCTGAAGGCAAGCTGTCTTACAGTGATAGCCTTTCTTCAGCTTCGGCATTCCCTCAAACTTAGCGACTTTGAGTGGAAATATTCAGAGTTACAGTTTTACTGCCATCTAGTGATGGATTTAGAAAATAAGCCTTTGCAAATACCCTTTATCTTGTGGTTTGGAAGAGGATTAACAGTGGCTGATAGTGAGACTATCGTGAAAAAAATAATGTAATATAGTATGATTAATAAAAGAAATTTTGTAGATCATTGAGATTTTATTAAATGCTAAGGACAATCAACAACAAAATAAATTATACTGTGAAAAAAGAGATGCAGTAAACTGGCACATACTTAAACCAGCTTTATCTGTTGTTTGCTGATATGCAAATACAACAGTTATTTTATCTGCTAGTAAAATGACAATGCTCTGTATTCGGCACAGAAAAAACCCCACAACAATAAACAAAATGACAAACAAATCGATAACTTTATATGAACAAGGTGGGATTTTTAGTTAGAAAAAGCAAGTGAAACTCAGCCATTAACAAACCATATTTCCATAAGAGAAAAAAGAGGAAGGAATGTTAATTAAATGCTAATTCACAAACTGAAATGAATAAAGTAGCTATCTTTACTATAGGCTCTAAGACGACTGATGATACAAAGTTTTCCACAAATGAAAAGAGAAGCAAAAACAGAGTTGTATGTATTTTGCACTTAATAAGAAGGAAATATCACAGACATTAGCAGAAATTTATTTTTCATGCCTAGAAAATATACATCACAGCCTATTTTATGTGGTCCTGTTCTGTTATATGTAACTAGACTTTGCAAAGCTCTACAGAAGTAGTTGTAATGTCTAAGAGTATTGTACTGTAGAAACGTGATGTCCTCCCAGATTTCTTTAAGTATTGTTGATGGAATCATTATTTCATCTCACTGATACATCAAGTTTTTAGTAGCCATAGCACAGGCAATTTTGATGGCAGCACAAATAGCATTAGCAGTAGAAGTGCATTATTTCTGCTTTGACTATAAAATTTGCTTTGAAACTACATATAGCCAGCCTATGAAAACTGTTGGTGCTATACACTCAGCTATCTATAAAAAGCTTGCAAACTTTTAATGGTAAATTTGGGGTAATACTGCATAAAATACTCCTGTCTATACCAAGAATATTATTCCTGGCATGAATAGATAAGGTAACAAAATGAAAAAGCATGAACTTACTTTGCATGCCCTATTTCTGCACTGTACTTATTATTAATTTTTAGACAGTTGCTGAGAAATAGAAAATGTAACTGGAAACAAAAACTACTGCAACAAATTTTCTGGTTTGTACTGCACAGTAGTCTTGCTGAAAAGTTGTGTCTTTTCCTTGCTCTACTATATATTGGTTTTATATTACCTTACATTGCTGAAAAGAAATTCAGAATAACTCATGCCAGATGAAGCGCTCCTCAAATGAAATTTGATTTGTTAGTTTAGAAAAACAAATAGAAAATACAAGAAAAAGTAGGGAAAAGTATTGCTAGTCAAAAGTAGAATGATTTACATTGGCATCACTGTACAGTTCAGAACAGCTTGGTCTTGTAGTACATTTTGTTTTCAAGCTTAACACTCTCAAAGTAATTGATTCAATATATCTATTAACATATATGCATTAACATTATATTTCCCTAATGGTCTGGTTCTGGAATTAGATTGCAGATAATGTTGAATACAATTAAACAATATGAAGGTAAAACATGCAAAGCTTTAGAAGAGAATGTTTGTAATTCAGTTACATAGGTGAATTTTTCCAATAAAGTTCCTTTAAGAGGACAGTAACATGTTTTAAGTAAGTTTAAAAACTAAAATTAACATATAGCTCTGCCTCATCTCTACTAATAATTTAGTATTCTTTCTTAAATTTTCATTGAGATAACTGACACTTTAACACAATACTGAAGTACTTCTGTGTTGATGAAAAAGTAATAGGAAAACAGAAGGGCATTCAGTCAGTGGATATCAAATATGGAGAAGAATAGATTTTCAGAGAAAAAGCATTATGTTTCCTTTAGACTCTTAGCTTAGCAGATGCACTTTTCTCTATTTCTCCCCCATACTCTCATTCAACTACTCAAAAAGGTACTTGGTTGCAATATGTGACATTCCTTGGCCACCTGTCTTCCTCCTTTGGTGAATTCTGTATGAAGAGTGAGCATATCCCTGTGTTTGTTGTAATTTTATTTTATTTTATTGTATTTTGGATATTCAAAACACGTCTACTCTTCAAGAATTTCAGCTTCCATGACACAAGCAGTTTAAGTCAAATTGTCAACACATGCACTAGACTGTCAGCTTCAGTAAGTATTGATTGTAGAATTGTACTACACAGGCATATTAAGAAGGAATTTTGCATTCATGCAATGTCCCATTTCACCTTTTCGTCAACTCAGATTAATCCTAATCTCACTACGAGGTTACTTATGGTGAGAATTGACTGGATGTGATCTGGCTTATGATGAGCTGGCATACATATTAGCTGCTATGAAGAAAAACGAAGACATCTTAATAGACCTTCCACTTCTCAAAGAATTATACTGGAGGTTACAGCAAACAGATTCCCTGTATCTTTGTTTCATTTTTAACTTGAATACATAAGTTTAACATCTTTCATTAAAGTACTCAGTTATTACTGTTATGATAACTGTTCATTCTTAAGGCTGGAAAACAATAGATTTCTACTATGATAGAAATAAACGTTTTCTGATTTGAACTGTATTTATTGATCATTAAAAATTATCAAGGCTGTGTTCATTATTGTGACTTAGACTAATCACATGCTGTCAAAAGTTTAAATGATGAACAACTAAGGGTTGCTTTCTTTGGATTTCTTTAGACACAGATAATGTTACCAAAGACTAAAAGAAAAGAAGATATGGAAAATGTTTTCTGGATTGGTAATTTCTTGTTATTGTGTCATCAAAATGTGGTCAAGATGATGCCATCATCTGTTTGAACTGACCTTGTCATTATTGTGAAAAAATGGATGACTCATGTATGATTGCTTATAAAACTTTATTGTGAAAATCACTGTTTAATTTAATTCAATAAAAAAATCATTGACATAAAAAAAGAAAACAGGAAATATGAATTTTAATAACAGTGAATTTACTTTGTGGTTGATCTAAAAGAAAAGAGAAAGCTTAGAGAACATTCTTGAATTGTTTTTTTGTTTGATTGCTTGTTTATTTGTTTAGTATATCCTTCCTTGTAGCATTTAACCAATTATTGAGTACTCTTTTTGTTTAAAATTAAAAGCATTCTGGACTGAACTTCCTGGATGTATTGATGTGTTTCATAATCTGCTGTAATCTTGTATCTCTGCTTTCTTCTATGTCATGATGAAATAAAATTGGTATACAGACACTTGAAATGGACAAATGTGCCCTTAAGCAATTGCTAATGTTTGCTTCTAGTTAAAGCTAAAATATGAGGAAATGGGATCTTCCAAATTGGAACTTGAATTTCAACTTTTAAATTATAGTCTAATTTTAATATAATTTAATATACACATTTCAAATTCTGAAACCATAAATTTGTGTTATAATTACAGACAAGTTACTGAACCCTAGATCTCAACAATATAAAAGCAACACTGCTTAGCAGATTAATTGAAATTATGGCATTACTCTGTTATATATATTACCTTTTTCCTCCAAAATTTTAATTTTACATTCTGTGCTGTGATCTGGTTTTGAGGTTCTTCCTTATTTGTTTTTGTTTGTTTGTTTGTTTGTTTTTCTTTTTTTTCTCTCTCTCTTATTTTCTGTGATTACTGAAGATTTTATTCAGCTGAATGGATAAATGGCTTTAAAAATGGAATCTAATTTGTAATCTCAAGTTTTTCAATGAAACGGTATGACAATTCATCCTACTGTTCTGTCTTATTTATTATGTCATTTAGATTAAAAATTTTTTGTCTTTCTCTATTCTATGGAAGCATTTCCAACTCAAGTCAGCTACAGGGTACAAATTAGCAACAGGTAGAGTTAGACTTTAAAAATTTCAGATATATTTTGACACACTATATGCATTTTTTGAAATAAAAGTGATTTCAATATAGGTATCTAAAAAGGTGTTACAGTGCTTAGATATAAATAATTTTCAAAATCTCTTAAATCCCCTACTGTTCCCCATGGAGCTTTTCACAGCACTGAGACTCATATAACTACAAAGAAGACAGGATCCAGTTCAAGTTTGGAACATATCAGTTAAGTAGTGATCTAGAACCAGCACATTTTTTTTCCTCCCCTCAAAAATGCAAAATAAGAAGATAATAAGATAATAGTAACAGTTATTCCTCTTGTTCTACTACATAAAAATAATAATAATTTAAAATAAACAGTATATGATAATAATAATAAAAAAGGACAAATAAAACCCCTCAAATTGTATGTCGGGGCAGTGCTATTATCCACAATATTCTTCTGGCATATTCCCCATGGGTATGGATTCCATAGAACTCAGAAGAGAATGTTTGAACTAGATTTTTATAATCTTTTAATCACAGAATAACATCCCCAGTACCGAATATTTTTAGAATGTTCTAAAAAGCCTACCCTGAAACTTCTTGGCACGATTTTAGAACACTATCTGTAAGGACCTTCATTCCTTATTGTATTGTCTATCAGAATTTTCCAATAACAAGCCAGTGACTGTCAAGAGAACTGAGTATAGCTTTTCTTCATAGCCAGAAAATGACAAGCATCACAAGCACACGAAAAGTTCAGTCAGTTTCAAGGTTGAAGTCCCATCAAAGTCAAAGGAGCTATGTCATCTTATGTCAATTGTGGATTTAGGTAATGACTTTCTCGTCTTCTCTGGCTGTTGTGCTAGCACTGTCTTGAGACAGTTTAGCTCAGCAACATTTTGTAAGACTCTGGTGAGATCTAAGCTATCATTAAATGAATACATAGATGTATAATTTCAGGCACATTGACATTTTTTTCTTATTCTTTCCAACTGTTCCATAAATATACAAATCACTCATCAAATCTGTGCATTCTTCTTCTTCCATGTAAAATCCGTTTCATTGTAAAATATTCTTCAAGTAATTGTCTTCTTGCAAACTGCATACAATGTTGATAAGACATGAGTGATTGTTTTATGTTTAGCTGAGATTTGTAAACAATTTATGTCAGAAGAACTATTTCACTTTGTTGACAACTAAGTTAATTGTCAACAAAGAGTGAAATGTGCAAACAGGGACAGCATATTGAAAAACAGACTGTAAACACACAGGCAAAGACAGACTTAAATCACAGGAAACAAAATGTGTTGGCAGAGTAAATTGTTGGTGAACAAACAGGATTAAAAAAAAAGCCCACACAAACTTGTTTATAGTGTTATACCAATAACACCAGAACAGCTCCAAATTTAATGCCTCATATTTTATTATGTCAGCCCACAGTGTCAAAGGTGGCTGGTAGTGGGTGGCAATAGAGGCTGAATCTTCCCACCAACATTCTGCTCCATTTTGTTGCTATGTAACAGGTGGTAGTACAGGGGCAGTCTGACAAATGCTGTCTGACATGGAAGTGCACATGAAGCAAAAGTGTGGAACTGAGTTGCTCCATGTGGACAAAATGGCATCCACTGACATTCATTGATGCTTGCTGTACATTTATGGATGTTAGCACAGTGAGGTGCTGGGTGGTGTGCTTCAGTAGTGGCAACAGCAACATGAACAGCAAGCAGCATTCCAGACAACCATGCACAGATGTCGCACCACAAAATGAAGAGCATCTCAATCAGCTCATCCTTGTGAACTGATGCAATAGCACAAGGTCCCATACTAGTCTGACAACTGCAGAAAACATTGCCAAATTTGGCTGTCTGTCCTACCTTACTCACTGTATAGTCCGGATTTCCATTCTGGCCTTCTGATTTCTGTCTGTTTAGGCCAATAAAAGATGAACCACACAGGCAACATATTCCCAACTCCACCATAGCAACTGTGAAACAGTGTGCTGCCTCCACTGGTGCAGATATGCAATGAGTGCAGCATACAGGCTCTTGATCATCACTGGCAAAAAAAGCATAGCTAATGGTGGTGACTGTTTGAAAAATATTGTTCTATAGCTGAAAATTCGCTCTATGGAATAGTGTTACTGTGCTCTGTTGTAATTTCCATGGAAATAAATAAGAATTGTCACTTTTGGAATGACCTACGTATATGACAAAGCAACCATCAGAATCAAAACAGCATTAAAGTGACTAGAAAATATTTGGGAAAATAAGAATGAGTCCAGTAAGGCTATCTGAGTAAATCTAATAGTCTGTGATGGTTAAGATGCTGTAATGAACTGATTTAACCTATGGAAAAATATAACAGAAACAAATAAATTCAAATATAAAGAAAAGTTGGAAGCTTAATAGGATCCCAGGGTTGTATTTTACTGATATGTATATTCTTATGGCTCTGCTTTGTTACCATTAAGTTTCATATCTCCAACACAGTTTGTCAGATAAATATTCCTCCTGTGAGAGCTATAAACACCAGCCTTTCTGATCGATGGCAACTATGGAAAGTATTTGAAATGAAGTGGTCACATCAGTTAATACATAGTGTGTAAGTTGTTTCATCCAAAGCGTATTGCACTGCAGAAGATAATTCATTAGGGCGATTCCTCCTGCTTATTCAGACATGCAGAACTCTCATCCATCACTCATGTAGGATTCAATAACAGCGTAAGAGAAACAAAAGCCCTTGTCAAGGTGGCATAAGATTCTTGTCTAATGTCTAGCTAATAGGAATGAACAAGGTCACAACAGAAGCTCATTTGGCATGCCAATTTGAAAAGTGCCAGCGTACTCCCAGAGTTAAAAGGAAGACACATTATTTTTACCCGTGTACTGACGTGTGCAGCCACATGAAACCTCTCAAATAATGTGCATTCTTTAATGCTCTTACTGAAAAGGCAACTGTCATTTCAGCTATAGGGCTCGAAAACAATGTTTTCTAGTTTGTCAGTTGAAGAACTGGTTGCTCCTGTCAGCAGGTATTGTTGGAAGAAATGAGGTATATACCTGCACTATATACAGTAACTGCTTCCAAATGAGATGCTGTCACCTGAATACCAGGCAATTGCTTTGGCTGTTGTCATCTACCTTCTGTAACATTCAAATCTATCACAACTCTTGAAAAAGCAAAGAGGTCACCATGGTAACTTTGTATGCCTAAACTTAATAGGAAGGAGCAAAACATGTATGGTTTTGTCTTTGTGCCTTTACAGATTTATTTATTTTTCTTTCTTTACTGGATGAGAGATAAAGGAAAGGATGTCCTTTAGGCACAAACGTAATTAGGAATTATCTGGAACCATATTATATTTTCACTTGTTCAAAATGGAAATCTTTTCTGTCTTTCCCTCCTAGTAGAACTTGGTATATATGCATTTTGTATGTACATATATATCATCAACTATTTTGAGAAAGAAGATAAGGAATGTATGAAAAATTCTTGCCACAGAATACCAGTAGGTCAAGTTATATTTAGCAAAAGGTTTAGACATTAAAAATTAGGCTTTTCAAGGGATCTAAAGTATTAGACATCCATATTTGATTGAATTCAACTCCCTTAGGCTCTTTGTAAAACTTCAGCCAAAGAGTTAACACAGACACACATGGGCAGATTCTTTTACTACCTTAAAATTAATATAATAAGAATAAATCATCAAGCTTTAGAGCACAATGCAGCTGATAACTGATTAGGTTAGTAAAACATTTTCCTTTTCTGAACATATCATGGGTCCTCTTGATTCCCATTACCTGTGATACATACATCAAAGGGATTTCTGTAATTAAGAAGCATTCAAATTTCAAGTGCATCTAAGTAGCTTAGGTCTTAGGTACATTGCACTCCTTTTCAATGAGAACTGGGTAAAATTTTCAAAAGAACCTCCAGGGATTATGTTTCTATCCCCTTTTGACTGCATGTGGCAGATAGACGTAGCACTTGCATTTGATTTTTGAAAGTGTCTGTGACAGTAAGTGAAATTTCAGAAAATAATGAAAAGGCTTTCAACAAAGATCAGTGTGAATGTTAGTGGTCATACCCCCTGAGTTATTCTCAGTCAGTGAAATAATGGCTTGTGTTTTCCTTCTTTGGTGAGCGTATCATTTAACAGTGGTTTTAGTAAAAGCATATTATATCAGAAAGTCTATTTATTGCAGTTGCAGCTTTATATATTGCTGTAACAACTCCGTATAAACTGGCTTGAATTTTCACAATATGAAAATTGAAATTTTATTTTCCATAATGTAAGCTGCTTATACTTTTATAAGTAAACATATTTTGTATTCTATACTTTTATTACTTTTATTATAATCATTTTGCAGAATTCCATAAGACTGCACATACATTTGGACTGTAATCACGGAATCATAGAATCATAGAATTTGAGCTGGAAGGGACCTTTAAAGATCAGCTATTCTAACTTCCCTGCAATGGTAAGAGACAGTTGCAGCTAGATAAGGTTGCTAAAAGCCCAGTCCAGCTTGGCCTTGTATGTCTTCAGGGACAGGGCTTCCACCACATCTCTGGTCAATGCGTTCTAGTGTTTCAACAGCACTGGAACTTATTTAGGATAAGAATAATGTTGATAACACACTGTTTTGCCTGTTGCTGAGTAGTGCTTATTCAGGACCAAGGACTTTTCAGATTCTCATGCTGACCTGCTAGTGAGAGGCTGGGAATAGCTGGGAGAGGACACTGCCAGGACAGGTGACCTTGACTGCTCAAATGGATGTCCCATACTATATGGCATCATGTGGAACAATAAAACTGGGAGCTGTTACTGAGAGTGTGGCTGGTCGTCAGTCAGCAGGTGGTGAGCCATTGCATGGTGCATCACTTGTTTTGTATATTCTGTTATCATAATTATTTTTCCTTCTTCTTCTATTAAACCCACAAGTTTTATCTTTTACTGATTCTTTCCCCTAATCCCACTGCAGGAGAGCAAGCAAACAGCTGTGTGGTGTCCTTAGCTGCCTGCTGGGTTAAACCTCAACAATATATTATTTATTTTATTAAAACTATTTTGGCTCCCTACTGATAAAATAATGTATTCCATATAGTAATTCTACTGGTAAGTATCGTGGTTATAGATCTGAAAGCTAAGAAATTTAATCAAACTTTCAGATTTTGATCATCAGCTGTGCAAGCCAGTAATACAGAACAGACTTGTGCAGCCTTAGAACATATACATTACATTTAATGTCAGGAAGGATCTGAAGGTTTTCAGCCATCAGTGGTAAATTTTCCTGCTGCATCACAAATACAATTGATCTCTTGGAAAAGTTTCAAAGATTCTCGGTCTGCATAGTTATGCATCTTTTCTATGTTCACTCTAGTTTGCTGGGAAGGAATAAAAGAAATAGAAGTATCAATATATATGTCTATTCCTTTATTAACAGCCAAAAAATAAAATGCATTTTAGGAAACTATGAGATACAGAATTGACACAAGCTCTGATCTGTTTCAAATTTAATTTTAGCCACATCTATATTCAAAATATTGTAAAAATAAGGTCAGATTTTGAATACCATCAATGTAAATTAGACTGGCAGAAGCTGGACCACAGTAAATTAAAGAAGAGCCACATGAAATATTGAATAGATTTTGATCCTGGTACAAAATAGATATTTTATTTATGAAATAATTAATTCACTAAGAACTCACTTATGAGCCTGGATGCAAGGCCAGATGAAACCCTTTTGCCTGCTTGAAGTTATTTGCATCACTAGGTAGGGTAAAAATTTGTGGATGTGTGGATGGATGGATGGACAAGTGGAAGAATGGATGGAGAGACGATAAACAGAGGGTAAATATATAGATAGATAGATAGATAGATAGATAGATAGATAGATAGATAGAAAAACAGACAAGAAATTTGCATTACATATTAACCAATGTGGAGTGTGTGGGGCAAGTAAATGCAAATACAGTTAAAAAGTTGCTGCCATATTTGTGAAGTTGTAAAATTAAAGTCCTGAAATTTCCAGTCTTTTTAGTAAAGAAAATATTTTGTTATATCTTCCTAAGTAGTTTAAACAGCTTAAGCTTATTGTCTGTATGGACATTTTTAATGAATTTGCTATCACCTATCAAGGTACATCAAGGACAGCAAGCAAAATTACTAATGGAATTTGTTTCTTGTATTGAATTTATAGCAATTACACAAAATTGGGCTAATCAGAATTGCCTATCTGTAAGGTCAGTCAGTCTTGGAAGAAATGTAGCAAATTTAGGAAAAAATGAGTTCATTTCTAAGTGTATATATATGCACAAATATATATAAAGATATATATAGTTTTGTATCTATGTATCTTTGTATGTATAATACCTACATATATGTATCTGTATGTATACAGACATATACAGTATATATAAACAAAGCATTTCTATGTGCTGTTATACGTCAAGGTTCCTAAACAAAAGGGTAACAATGGGTATGGCAATTTTGGGTAACAATGGATATGGCAAAAAACTAGCAGATAGAAGTTACAATTAAAAAAATTCTTTAAAATGTTCTCATATCTATGGAAACATTGGTGGAATATTACTACCAAAAAATAACATTTTTCATCTTAAATCAGTAACTGAATTCTTCATGTGTATGTGCTAGATGTCTATACTTCATGTTCTAGAAGGCAAGGAGAACAGTCCCACTTTATTTTACAGTCCCAGTTTTCTGTAAGACAATTGCAAAGCTACACGCAGTTAGAAAAATAATACATAAATAAATAAATAACATCTGTAGATGCTACAAAAGTTTCTTTAGAATGATAAGATAAGAGTAATAAGAATAATAAGATGAGAAAGTTTTGCTAGAGAAAAAATATTTGGAAACATTTATATACTGCCCAAACCATTAATTTACATTGTATATTCAAACTTGTAGGTATATAGGAAGGTACAAAACAAGTAGAATCATAACATAGTCAGGGATACTCGTTCACTGATAATAAACTGTTATAGCTGTAAAATGAGAGCCTTGATTCATATGCATGGAGAACAGTGATGCTCATAATATATTCATTTCAATTTTAAAAGGTCATATATAACAAACAAATATTATTCTCTAAATTGGATAGCAACTAAAATGTCAGGGGTTCAGAGTTGTCCCCAGCAAAATAACTGGCTTCTCCATGCAATTCTGTAGTAAAGGTCTGGGGGGAGGAGAGAAAAGGAGAATGAAATCTTATTGCTTTCACAGTGTGGTTCCAATTAATTGGCCAATTGTTAATTGGCCTCCCTCTATTAGAAGTGCGAAACTTCTTATGAATAAAAGGAAATGTGCAGAAATATGGTATCTAATCTCCTGTTGTGTTCCAAAACTCTGCTGTGAAGAAAATCTTATGCATCTTGGCATTTCCACACAATCTAACTTTTTATTTTGTCTGGTGTATCGTGAAACATATATCTTAACAGTGCTTTGTTCTAGCTAAAATAAAAGATATTGTTAATTTTCAAATATTTAGTCTCCCTTTGTGTCCCACAAAGTTTCTATCTAAGATGTAGGCTTTGATGGTGGATTCCATGGCTAATTTATTCACTATAAACAGGAATATTTTCATTTTTCAGTTTGGGATCATTTTTGTATTACCTAATTACATTAATCTTAGTTATCCCACTGTGTTATGTTTAGCCATTAACACTGTTGGTTCAGTGAATACTCATCACTTTGCTCACTGGATATTACACATTTACACATAAAATATAGTCAACTACAAAACCCTTCTGGATTAAAAACAAGCCCTTACTTATTTTTAAGATGTGGGCCGTCAGTGTCTGGGAAAATCTCAGTGTGAGTGGGAATTCCCTTTGATTTTAGAATGTGCCCTGAGCAATCCAATCACTTTATCATAGGGGTTTAGTCAACAGAATGCCAGTGTAAGCCTTCTCTGATCAGGGTGAAAGTTAAAGGAAACTTAGAGAAACATCAGAATGTCTATGGTCACCCAAAACATTTTAATTCACTTTAACAGCAAGATATTTTATTTTAGGTCTTAGGTTGTTTAATCTTTTTTAAAAACAAAGCAACACTTTTCTTTAAATTCTGAAAATTCTGAATTGTTAAATACCTAGTGTAGATTAGGAAGGAAGAAGGAAACCAGCAATTAATATACATATATATATATAAATGAACTACTTTGGAATTGTCCCATCCAACTACTCTTTTTCAATATTTTTCAAATTCATAAATATTTTCATTTTTATGAGAACTAATTTCCATTGAAATTTTGTTATTCAATAGAAAAAAAATATTTCTATGTTGGGCTTACTTCTTGCAAAGATCTGAGTTCAGGCAGCTAAACCCTGAGGAATTCTTCCCCTTACTGGTGGAGATACTATGGCTGAGCCTCATATCCAATTGTATTTCCCCTTTGACATCAATGCTACTCATAGGTGAAGAATGGATTACTTATATTAGCTTTTTACAAAGGGAAAAAAAAGTGAGGCATCAGCCACTCTTTGAATTTCTTTTCAGCACTAAAACAAATACTGACTCCTAAATTTGATTGACTTACCAATAAATAAACAAACTGAAAGGGACTTACCAAAGATCATCAAGTCCAACTCCATCATTTCTAGGCTAAACCAAAAGTTAAAGCACAGTGAGAGTGCTGTCCAAATACCTTTTGAACACTGATTGGTATGGGACATTATCCACCTCACTAGGAAGCCTGTTCCAGTATTTGACCACCATCACAATAAAGAAATTTACTTACGTCCGGTCTGAACCTCCCGTAGTGCAGCTTTGCTCCACCCAAATAACATGTTTGAAGTAAAAAAATAAAATAAATGTAAAGCAAACATAAAAGAAACTGCTTTTCATAAAATAGATAACTGAATGCCACAGGAAGAAAGAACTGAAAATAACATTTTTTGCATCAGTAGTCAGAAAGTATTCCACAAATTTATGGATTCATGGGCAGTAATTTTACATCCTGCACATTTCAGGTATTTTCTGCATCTTCACTCTTGGCAGAGAGTTCATGGTGAATAGTATTTTGCATTATGTTAGATATAGGTTGATTTGTGCTTTTTTATGTACATATGTATTAAAAATGTTTATCTTTTCAGATTTTCTGATAATAGGATACATTTTACATGGTATTTACTTAAAAGGTTACACTAATGGTGCTTTCAAAAATGTAATTCAGTCCACCCACTGTTTTGAATTTTATGTGTGTCATTAAGTGGGAATTAAATACCTCTCCTAGAATGTTTCTTGAAATCAAAACACGAAGAAATGCTGAGGTCAGGTGTACTGGAAAATAAAATAAACATTTATTTGGTCATAAAAGCAATTGGGGACATTTCTGTTTTGGGGACATTTCAGTTTTTGTTATCACAACTTTAGTCACATTTCCTTTCAGACTTCCTTGTAAAAGTGCTAATAAATGTGTCATTTTTCCTTCAGTGTTTATCCTTCTTTTTAGCTATTCTCTTTAAGATTAAAACTGCTGAAGACAGATACATACCCACAAATAGATATCATTACATGTTTCAGCATGAATAAAGTAATAAATTATGCATCAATTTAATTTCTTATTGCAAAAGACTATCTTTCCCCTCATCCCTCAAGTGTTTCGCTCCTCTGCTGAAAAGGAAAGAATGCATCTACATTTGGTTAATTTTGATTCTTAGCTTTGAAGCATGATGGAGTATACACCTAAGAAAAGAGTTCTTAAATGTAACGCTGCAGACTAAAGTAGATCAAATCTACAGTTCTCTGGAGTGATAAAGGGCAGATGACAAAGTTTCTCTGCTGAAATAAGAAAAAGTTTGGTGACAAAGATTTGTTTCAGAAGAGAAAGTCACAGGCTGTGCAATTAATTCCCGTAGGAAATGCAAGCTGCTTCAAGCCACGGTACGTTTGTACTGTTGCAAACGATACATCTTTATCTTCTTTTCATAAGCAGAAGCATGAATATGATGTGTATTCTGTAAACAATGACAAAGATCCATTGTGACTGTTACCTCTGTTATGTTTTTCTCCTAATTCGAATATAAGAGAGAAATTATACATGGCATATTAACACTTCAACTGTAGTACTTAATACTCTTCCTTCTTGGAGCTGGAAAAGGAAATAGCATGCACTCAAGCCAGCACAGGCTTGGAAGCTCAGGAAATGTCTCAGCATCAGTATCTCAGTAAAATCAGTGAAACAGCTCATAAAACTCTTGGATATTTCCCATAATTCTTGTGTTGAGAGCAGAGCATGCTATTAAAGGCTGGATTCCCAGAGGAACTGAGGAAATTCCCTAACTAAATATTAATGGATCTGGAAGATAATGTTGTAGCTATTCTGTTGATCCAGAACAGAGTTTAACATATTAAATAATAGAGGTTCTTATGGAAACAAAAAGCAGGTGGTTGAAATATCATATGACACATCTTAACTCCATGGATGAGAAGTGTCAAAAGACAGTGTAGTGTTTTTGGCTTATGTGGGAAATGTTAGCTGAGCTGTCTGCCCAGATTAAATGACAACAAATAGAGAAATAATTGATAATTTAATCGTTAAAGTATCTTTCTAGGCTGAGGAAAACTGTTCTCTGAATCTTACTGTAACAAAGTTATAGTGACTTAGACAATTACTTGTCTAAAGTGCCTCCTAAAATAACAAATAATGCATGGTTAGAAAACCAGTGACCAGGAAAATAGAGATTTAAATCTTGTTTCCTAGAAGTTGGACAAAGAAGAGTCTCCATACTGAGAAGTTTCCCAAGAGGTTTTCTGTTTTGTAGAAAAAGCTCTGGGTGCCCTGGTGGACAAGCTGACTGTGAGGTGACATGGATTCACAGGAGGCTGAGAGAGGTGAACCTTCCTACCACAGTGAGTATAGCAAAGAGATACAAAAATCCCTGAGAGTATGAGGGATATGAATCATATCAGTAAAAACTGAGAGAACCAGGACTTCAATGTGGAGAAGCCTCAATCAGTATGCTTGACAGGAAGGAAGGAATATGACAAACCATAATATTCCCTGCAATGCCCAGTGACAGAAAGGGTAATGGGTACAATGCTATTCCTGTAAAGTAGACACAGACATCTGTAATCACGAAGTGAAATGATTAAGAGTACTGAGTTAGAGTTACCTGACACTTCATTTGATCCTGGATATAATTTAACTATAATATTAACTGTCAGAATATGTTTGAAATTTTGAAGATTCTGATGCTGCAGAAAAAGTCATGTAACAGTCTTCAAATTTACAATGTTCTTCTAAGGTGTATGCACATTTCCAAGCTTTTGCTGTGAAGTTCTTAATAGGTACTTCATCATTCCTCACATCACTCAATACACATGCTCATTACTGAAAGCAAGCAAAATATATTAAACAATTTCCTGCTTCAAGATATCACATTTTGGCCACTAGCCACAGAATGCAACAACAGTTTATAGTGGCTTGATGTTTTTTCTAGGTAGCTATAGTTGCTGCATCTGTTTTATTTGATGTTGAAACTGCAGGTCAGGAGATCTATCTGTAAAGTATAAACCAGTCACTTAACTAGAGAATGTATTTTATTCATTCTCTGAGTATATCAGCGTTGCTGAACAATGACTTTACAAGGAATGTTCTAAGAGAAATGGCATAGAAAGACATTTTACTGACTGCTTCTGAAGGGGGAGGAGAAGTCTTAATTAGAAATAAAGAGACATTCAGAGCATTAAACTTAGAGAGGCTTTGAGGATGTTTCTGCTGAGAGGAGAAGATAGGTGAGTCTGTATTTAATTTTCTGTTACTCTTCTGACCTGTGCTAAGAGAAATTGTAGAGATTTGTTTTAGCTCTTTCCTGTATTTTTTTGAGTCACCACCTTTGAAGCTCTCATTCTTCCGACACTGCCTCCAGCAGTCAATTTGTACAAAACTTCACATAGAAAAAGCTCAAAGTGTGATTTGAGGACATTCCCACTTCAAATCACAGGTCAAAAAACACAGATTCTCTGTGGTCTTCCAGTTCAGAGAACAGCTTGAAAAAGCAAATATAAATGAACCTTCTCACAGTGAAGCATTTTGACTTCAACAGACCAATATAGGTTTGTCATCCACCCAGCATGGCAGCTGTACTTGGCCAACAGAAGTAGTAAAAATTTTAGCACTGTGTTCCCATTTTCAGTATGTGCTAACATAACTCAAGCTAAAGATGCAAGTGTATCTTTTTCCTTCAGATCTTGAAACCATAAAGAAAACTGGTGACATATGCATGAAAAAAATAAAATAAAATCTGTGCCTAGTTGCTCTCAGTCCTAAGACGAAAATAAGTGAAAACAGGCTTAAGATGGATGGATGGATAGACAGATGATAGATAGATAGATAGATAGATAGATAGATAGATAGATAGATAGATAGATAGATAGATAGATAGATAGATAGGGGAAAAAAAAAAGAGTACAAACAAGAAACACTGTGAGAAAACTAGTATCTTGTCAGAAAGCTTGCTTTTTAAGTGCACCTTAGAAATAGTTGAATTTCCATTACTGTTCAGAAGCTGTCCTAATGTTAAGGCTAAGACTGAGTCATGAATAAACTCTGTTGACACTGCTGGCAAGAACAAGTGTGGTAACATGTATTCAGAGTTTCATTCAAACCACTCTGGAACAGCATGAGTATTTTGCCCACAGTTAACTGATTAAGCAGAAAACAAGCATCAAAACATATTTAAATCATCTGTTAATGAACAGGTGGATGTACTTATGCACATGCGTTGAGAAAACATAGATCTGCATCAAATGAAATCTGATTTTTGATTAAAAAAAATTAAATTATAAAAATTAAAATTAAAATTAAGAAAAATAAAAAGTTTGAAAACATCTTTGTTCCTTATTTTATTAAAAATTATTTTCTTATAATCTAGATATACACTGCCCTTGACATGTGTTTATATTTTGCTTTTAGTTGTCGTTTCTCAAGATTATCTTTTTAGTTCGTTACCAGAATAAAGGTTTCTACACAGTGGATCTGCCTTTATTTTTACATCTGCTTATGCAGGTGGTGGTAGAGTACTGAAATTAGCCTCACTTTCTAATGACTCCTCTGCTTTTCTCATTTATCTCTGTAATTCAAGCATATCCAACCTGCCTGTCTTTTAATTACAGATTGAAATAAACTTTTTTTACTCATATACATGAACTATAGTACATATTCTATGGGGGCTGCTCCAAAAGTAATGCCTGATTTTTTTTTATATTGGTCCATGCTGTCAAAGGCAGATAGTGTTGACATATCAGTAGAGGGTGAACCTTCCCAGCAGTAAATCCATTACATTTTGTTGCTGTGTGGCAGATGGCAGCAGAGGAGCAGTCTGACAGAATGGTGTATGACACTGAAAGGTATATGAAACAAATGCATCAATGAATTTATCCATTAGGAAAAAACTGCATCCACTGGCATTCATCAACACTTGGTGAACATTTACGGAGACCAAACAGTGGATGTGAGCCTAGTAAGGTGGTGGATGGTGTTTCAGTGGTGGCGACAGTGGGTCACCTGTGCTATCTGGATCTGTTGATTTTTTTTTTTTAACAAAACAAAAATCCAAAGCTAGTACACAGGTTTCTTTGGTTTTGTTTTGTTTGTTTTTTACATTTATCATTTGATATTCTATGTAAAAGATTTGTAATTAGGTGGATTGTTCCACTGAAGTGTCACTTCGCTGACACTTCCTAAACATTTATGGATTCCAAACAGTGGATGTAAGCAGTGAGGTGGTGGGTGGAGTTATTCAGCAGTGGCACAGTGACAGTGTGTCACCTCTGCTTGTGTAGATTTTGATAAGAGTGACATGCAGACTCTTGTTCACTGGTAGCAAAAATGCATTGCAAATGGCAGTGAGTGTGTTGAAAAAATAGTATTTTGTAGATGAGAATTTGCTCTGTCAAATAGTGTTATTGTGCTCTTTGTATCCATTGAGTTCTACAGAAACATATGCGGCATTACTTTTGGAGTTAACTTTGAATATGTGGCCTAGGACCATTCCTGTTTATTCAGTGTAGCCCAGGCAAGCCATGAAGGAAGCAAAACGCAGGAAGGAAGAACTCAGGCATCCTCTTTATCCATTGATGCCTCCCTAATTGTTATTTGACCTCTACTGTGGCTACAACAGATTTGTCCTGATTCCTACCTAACGTTATGAAGAGAAAATTTCATTTTCTACCATTTGTTTACAGTACGAGTAAAATTACAAGTTTTCAGGCTTCTAATGTTACCTCAACTATTTATGCCTCCTGGTGAACCCAGGTCGTTGTTCTTCTGTTTCATGTTTGCTTCTTCTTTCTTTTTTTGTTTTTGTTTTGTTTTATTTTGTTTTGCTTTGTTTACTTTAGAAATTTACAGCTGTGTGTATTAAGAGTGTGTTTTTGAGTGTGTATATGTGAAAGTTGTTTAGAAGATGCTTGTTCAAAGAAAGAGAATTTTATAGTGGAGTTCTTAAAAACTGAAGTTTATAATGGAAAAGCTGGCAGACTTTTAACTAGATCCACACTACCAGTCACCACTGTAATATTACAGTTTTTATAGTAGAAGTAATAGCAATCTACAGACAGTGTCTCAAACAATACCATAAAAATTGAAATACCATGAAATTAATTTTTATTTACTATATAGTGCTATGGCAATGGTCTGTGAATTGAATCTAACTGTTTTCCACAAGCATAGCAGTTCAAAGATAACTGCTTCATCTGTTTATACATATTAGTAGATTTGGAATATATTTATATCCATTATGTAATTGCGTACTTTAGACTACATTTCAAATGTCGCTCCTAAAACAGCAGATGTTTCATTGAACAGAATCAAAGTATTTAGATGTTTTCTTTTGAGAGGAATCCCAGAGGTTTAAATCAGATGACCCGTGAGAGTAAAATTATGCATCTCTCTTAAGAGTTTGTAGGATCAAAGATTTACAAGGCTAAATTTAGAGATGGAGATAAAAATAAAAGTTCAAGGTGATCAAATACTGATTTCCATTATCCAAGTTACTTACTGGTTTACCTGTTGCTGCCTGGTCAAAGTGCATCAGGACTAAAGTGAGTTCTGTTGGAGTATTTTTCAACCCAGATGTCATCTGCCTTTATGGATAGTTTCCATCTGATTTTGAGTTGAACTTGGTAGGGTAAGTTCTAAGAACTCTCTAAAGTGTTTAGTTCCCCAAGCTTGTTACATGTATTTCTGTAATAATGTCATCAAAAGCTTGGCAAAATGATTACCTGCAGCAGCTTTACAATAGAAAATTGCTGACATACTTTACTTACGTATTAACTCTCTGGAGAAAGGTGTTTTGAGAAACACTTCATTCGTCAGTACTAAACTATCTAAAAATCTGTTTGATTTAGTCATCTGATTCCATGTAATTAGGAAGCTGGAGCACCTCTCCTATGAAGACAGACTGAAAGAGCTGGGTTTTTTAAGCGTGAAGAGGAGAAGAATCCAGGGTGCCTTCATTGTAGCCTTCTAGTTCCTAAAAGGAACTTAATAGGTGGGAGACCAACTTTTTATACAGGCAGATAGTGACAGGACAAGGGAGAACAGTTTTAAATGAATAGATTTAGATTAGATACTAGGAAGAATTTTATTTGTTTTTTTTACTCAGGCACTGAAACATTTCCTAGAGAAGTAATGGATGCCCCATCCCTGGAAACATTCAAGGCCAACTTGCACAGGGCCCTGGCAGCCTGATCTGACAGGGGAAACTTAAGTCCCTTCTAATCCCAGACACTCTATATTTCATGATTCTATGATTCTGTGTTCTGGGCTTCTGACATAGTCACTGGAGAAAGAAGATGGTGTATTTTGACAAATTAAATTTATCTAGCATGACGGAATAGGACAGGAAAAGCCATTTTAAAGTTGCTGTTACCACAATTATCTTAAGAATAGATAAGATGAAGGGAGATGAACTAGTAGTCTTAATACAAAAGAGTTTTGCTCATAATTTACTATTACAGCTTCAATAATAATGGTAATAATAAAATTACTTCTTAATTATATATCTGTATAGAGTAAGGTAAATAAAGGTACATTTATATATTACCTAATATTTAAAAGTGGATAGTTTTAAGCTGCTGAAAATTCCTGTGCTCAAGAAGGTATTTTATTGTTAGGTGTATGTTGTGACACACTTGGTCAGAGTACCTGCTAATAAGTGTAGGGAAGCACAGCCACTCACTGTGAGTGAAGCTTCAACTTTATTCAGTCGACTTACAGGTTTATATATGTTATGCAGTAGTTTAATTTTAACTAGTACAATACAAACAAATTAATCAATCATGTCTAGAGCACAGGGGGTATATGACACTACAGAGATCAAAGGGATATGGAATACATGTGCTAAGGAACACAGGTCAAAGGATATGCTTAACTCATCTTAGGTATGCACAATAGTGATTATTAATTTGGTTATCCTCCCGTGAAACTAAAGCAGTGTCTGTTTACTAAATCATCTTGTACGTGACCAACTACTTTGGCATAAGGCCCTATTGTCCTATTGTAGTCGACTTACAGGTGTAGGCTTCTTCTTTTTTTTTTTCTTTTAGTGAAGTTGTTAATATATAAAAAGAATAACTTACTTGGGTTTTTTCTATGAAAAAAGTTTCATATTGTATCCTTTCCCACCCTACGCACTGTTTTTTATACATGTTGATCATTTCAGTAGCAACCATTTAAAATTATACAAAGTGAATCTACATACTACGTGACAGAAGATGTTTATGAGAATGCTTGTGTAGATTAACAAAAAATCCTCATCTCACTGAGGCCACTGGGAGTTTTGCAGCAGGCAAAAAAATGAATCCTATAATTAATAATGAGTTGTGTTTTTAATAAGGAAGAAAAGTTCTATTCTCATTCCAATAGTATCGGCTATAACTTTGGGTTGACTACTAAGTATGAAAAGTGATATCACTGGTTAAACCACTGGACAAACTACATATGAAAACTGCTTTATCAAAGAAAGAATGCATATATATATATATAGCATTTTGAATTCTATCGTTCTTAGAAAGAAAAATAATATATTTTCCTCTATTAGTATTTTTTTAATTTCTTAGCGCATCAGTTTAATATCTGATAATATGGAAGGTATTTTTTTCATAGCAATTTGTCTTAGGAAACCATAGAGCCCTGACATTTCCACCCATCTGATGGTTGGTCAATGTAATTAAGCTTATTTCTGTACCATAAAAAAAATCATATATGTACATATATATAAATAAAGTTGAATACCAGTTCTACTACATCCAAACCACCTTGTACTAGATACATATTTTGTGTTTGTTTGCATGTATGTGCAACTGTGCTTTATGTTACTGGCAAAAACAAGCCAAAAACAATAAAAAAACAAAACTCTGTACTATTTTAAATTAAAGTATGTATTGATCAAATTCCTTTACTTCTGTTTTGATCAACTTAGCTCTTTTTACCTTAATACATCTCTATAATGGATAAAACATATGTCTGCTACATACAGATGATTTAAATTTGTCTATCCAAAATGAAATCATAGAACTCAGTATTTTTACCAGTATTTCCAGATGGGGCACTTATTTGATTTTTATCTCACAAGGCAGTCAAGAGTGTAGAAAAGAAAAAAGTAGAACTATTTGCTTCATTAATAGTGACAGTTTGTTCATGTGAAATGAGAAAAGTTTTAAAAGAATGGGTGAAACTATTTTCCAGCCCATGAAAATCTACAGGGTAGAATTTGGATCATTAATGCTATAGGAGATTTGCAATTTTTGAGATAAATAAATGAAAATCCATGGGATTTCTGCAAATGAAAGTTGAAATTGCTGAGTTTATTAACAATAACCAAATAATTATTTCTATAAAATGACACTCTAATGAATTTCAAGAGATGTTTTGTGCATTGAAATACTTTGCTTTTAAGTCATGATTCTAGGAGACTAAGAAAAAAAAGATTATAGATTTTAGTAGTATTTAGGATAACATTTATATTTTTGAGGGGGGCTGGTTAAAATCACTCATCATAGGGGAAAAAAAGATAAAGTTTAAATTATTTTCAAAAGCAAAATAATTTATTTTAAAATAATGAATTGTACTAATATTCCAACAGGAATACTTCAGCATAAAACTGTTTTTCTTTGAAGAGTAATGATATCTCATATGAATAGAAATTAACAACAATATTCATTAAAAATGGTGTAGAATTTTTGCTTTTTAGTTACCTTTTGTAGTCTTATCTTTCTGCTGTCCCATTCTACTTTTTCAACTTCATGCATTATTTTCTGCACTTCTGTTGTCTCACATGTATGATTTTTAATGTGCTTTTCAGTCATTTTGAGAAAGAGATGACCAATATAACTTTCCAATTTTGAATTTTTGTCCCCCCAAAAACTTTGTTATAATAAAAACTTGATAGTATTAATATTTTCTATTCAAGGAAAGAATAAAGGGAGTTTTTCAGAACTACTGAATCGATATAGCTATGTTTCATTCCTATCATTAACAGATCTACTCCTTCCTGACTTCTTACTGAGTTCTATATTTCATGTTTCTACATTTCTTGTTCTATATTCCATTTTTTTAAATCTTTCCTTATGAGAATTAAATGCATGCATATATCTGTAAATATAGGTGTACATGTTTTTTTTAGATGCTTTAGAAATAACAGTCAAGTCACAGCAGAAATGTAATTAGGCTAGAAACATAACAGCATGAAATAGAAATGCATATATATATTCATTTTGATTTTGAAAAGCCAGACAATCAAAAAAAAATCTAAATTCTCTGTTATAAAACATTCATTACCATCATCAGCAAAAATAACTAAGGTTATGCATGAGTTTTCTGAGAGTTTTGCTTGACTTCACTGTTGAAATTAGGCTCAAAATGTGTCTTATGTAAATACATCATTAGGGATAGCTCTGTGATTATACAGAACAGATGAAAGCTTACGCTATACTTTACAATATCAAAGTGATGTCTTTCTAACCACAGAATACACATGGTAATAGAGTACATAAATATGAACTCCGGGTTGGGTAGCAGAAGTCAAAGGTTAGGTATGCAGACCATTAATATTTCACTTCTATTTTCCACCCTTGATATCTTACTGTGAAGAGTTATTCCCTTTTGATGAAAGAATATCTACGTAATAATCCTATTACTGATTCAGCCTTTTAACATTAGTTCTACCTAGTGACCAGTTTCTACTGTTTACCACCACTCATTAACTATTTACCAACATTTATTATATATTTAATCGTCTTTCTCACCAATTTTGTATTAAGTTGTCTTCTATTGAATCCTGAGTATATTCTTTGAACTCACTTTGAATAGGCTTTATCCAGTCTAACAAGCATCTAAAAGTTGGGTATAAATGTGAACGAACTGCTTAAGGCTGCATTTATAAGTTTGTACTCCTTTCCATTTACTATAAAGTATTTCTAGGATGACTAGCATAGAAATTTATTACTTGCCTCAAAAAATTATAAATATTACATGATCTATGGTGTTTGTTTCCATGCTAGACACCTTCATTTAGCTTATATTTGCTTCAGTATTCTATCTGATTGCAACTAAAAACCTAAAATATTTCATCAAAAAACTAATCTATAAAGTTTTTTGCAGTTCTGTGAAAGCTCTATGTTAATTCTGACTCCAGTATCACAAAAATATACCTTAAATTTAAGACAAACTGAAAGACTGAAAAAATCTAGAAAATATTATCTCACAATTTCATGAAAGTGAATTAATAAAAGTTTGTTATGATAACACAGACATAGGAAACAAATGAATTCCTTTGGTCTTATATTCTGCTACAGTGTTATCCAAGGCTTACATTTAAACCTTTTTACAATTAATGAAGAAAGAATGTGAATACAAATTCTATTGATTTTAGTTTATCATTCATATTTTGAATGTATCTTTCCCTTTATTCACCTTCAGTTAATACCCATTTCTGCTGTTAACAGAATTTTACCTTCTGCTTCAGTGCCCTGGAAACTGATTCATAATGTCTTGCAACATTAACTCAAAATCATTATGTTCTTCATCACAGAGTATTGTGCTAAATATTGTGAAATAAATAAAATCACACAACCATTTGGTTCATGCTTTATACTAAGGTAGATGTGTTTTTGTCTTTCTGAGGTAACTGCAGACAAATTGCTATGAAAAGATTTTTGTTCACAAAAGCAATGTCACAATTCTTATTTCCATCTCTTAAAGTTGTCTTATGCTATCTCCTAAATTTGAGTACATTGAGGAATGTGTTATTTTGGCTTGTAGATTTCAAGTGTGCATAACTTCCATGCTTATCTTACAGTGCATCACACTAAACATACAAGAACAATCTCAACTGGACAAAAGAGATAATATTTTAACAGATAAGCTAACTAAGATAAAATCTGGCATTTATGAATTGAAATAAATACACACACTTTTTCTTCCTGAAGATTGCTAGGCAACAAAATTTAAAAGACATTCATCTTCTTGTTATTTGGTATTTATGAGAGATGACAGTTTCCCAGTCTACTGAAGATAAGCACAGTAAGCTTTTTATTTCCTTATCCAAAGACAGGATAGAAGAAAAAACGCTGGGTTGATGTTAGCTGGCTGCTGGACCTCTACCCAGACTCGCTCACTCCACTTGCTCAACTAGAAACAGGAAGAAAATGGACAAAAAACATGAATCAACATACTGACAGGGATATCAACTACTAATCACTACATTTTCTGATGGGAGCATGCTTTTGTGCTTGTCCTCCACGTACTGCAGCTTCCTTCACAGAACATTGCTCCCTGCAGCTCAGGAGAGGCCCACAGTGGAGCAGGCCATCCCCATGCAGCAAGTGGATCTCCCCTTGCAGCCCTGGAGGAGCCTGCAGGGCAGCAGTGGATGAGGCCTGAATAAGGCAAAGCTCAGTGAAACATACTTAGACATGTATGTACCTTGGCTAGGTTAGTCTATTAAAGCTTTTCTCTGAATTAACAAGCTTAGAATAAACATTGATGATGAATTCCGAAGGAAATGAAAGCGCTAATGCAAATTCTATATGCAATTTGAAGCTTAATCCAGATTCTGAAGTGTTCATTGAATTTAGACACTTTGCTTAAATAATTCAACTTAATGTTGTTTATTTTTGTAGAATCAATTGTGAATATATTTATGCCATTCTAATATCCTTGAAATGTTGATATATTGAAAATAGAAAGTAATGTATAACTTACTGATCAAGCAAAGTTTTTTTATTTTTTTTACATTCATCAACAACGTTAATATTCTTAAAACAATTTATTACGAATTGCAAAGCAATTATGAAAAAAAAACCAACAACCTCTTTAACATTTGGAAAACAGTGGTCAAGCTTATTGCACATTTTTATTTAATGTCTAGCCATGTGCTGTCACTGATTGGAATCCCTGGACTCAATAGGAAAAATAGATAAGTAAATAAACAATTAATCATTATAGGGAAAAACTGTACTCATTACATATTTCAAACAAAATCAGACTTCAAGAGGTTTATTGATTTACTAGTAACACATAATTAATCTGCAGCCAGCAAACTATGCAGACTCAATAGCAGAAGGACTGCAAATAAACCATGAGACCAAGATTATGAAATAATAATGAACACCTACAAACAGTGTGCAGAACTTGCCCCTGCACTCATCTAGGAGAGAGGAGATGTTGATGACAGCTGTGCACCTTCAGGCAGTGCTCAGCCTGCTGTACCCACGTTCTTGACATCCCCAGGTTGTCTCCCTACCCCTTGCAAATTTTCATGCTTCCTGTGCACTTGTTTTTAAGCCTGCTCTTTGGTGATTCTTGTCATCTTCACAGATGCTGTTCTCCAAAGGTACTTTCCCCATAATAAGGGTATGTAGTGTTTATATTCGTAATGCAAGTGTTCAAATACAACTGTTTGCACACATGCCAAAACCCTACTACTGATTACTAAGCTAGAAAGAAAAATCCAACACTTTAAATGGTCACTGAAACAAAACTGAAAAATAATCTTGCATTAAAGATGATTCGGGTTCCTCATCTACTATTTTCCCTTCTTTGGTATTCTTCTATGCAAATGATTCAACATAACTGTTAAAAACAGACAAATGTACATCCCTTCAAAATTTTAGATTCTCTTTAAATACAATTATATTGTTGTCTTTTGTTATGTAACTTTTAAATTATTAAAACACATTATAGAAGATATTTTAGGATATTTTAAATGTCTTAGATATAGATGTCTTAAGTGTGCTTATGAGCTGCTAACTTTTGTTTGTCTTTTACAATGCTTAATTAAACATATAAAAATAACGCACACGATGATTTTCATACCCACTGTTTTTAATTCATTAAAATAAAAGCAAAATTGTTTTCAACTGAAGCTCTAATTGAATGTTGTTTGCTTGTTTAAAAAAAGAAAAAAAAGATATTAAGTAAACCATTCTTGTAACTCATCTCACTCTTTATTCAGATGAAAGCAACCAAAAGTCTTTTGATGCCAGGATGAAGTAAATATTTATTATCAGTAGTATGGTGGCTTTCTAGAAAAATTCAGCTTCCATTTTTAATCTCTTGCTTTTTTTTTTTATCTGTTCCTTTCTTCCTTATTGTTGTTTTGTGTGTTATTCCTATGTAGTAGCTTCTAAACTGCTTTGAGGTAGTTTGTATTTGTTAGAGTGAACAGTACTCCTTTCAAACCTAGTTTTAGCGCTTCCCCACACTATCAAAACTATTTCAAGCAATTAAGATGTTCAAATGAATAGACAAACCTGTTTTCTCTAAAGGACAATGGTTTTTAAGTTCTTTCTCAAAGTCATTCAAACAGTGTTTTTAATGTGTTGATCCTTGGATCCTGAAAGTCTCCTTTTTTGCCTAGGAAGTCAAAAGAACTTCCTAATAGCAGTTGTACTACAGATATAATTATCTTGTACTTTCCTCCTTGAATTATACACTTCTTCTAGTCATTCTATCATTTTATGCCTACCAGTTATGCATGTATTTTATCTACTGCTCAGAGAGGCCTTTCTAAGATCCAACTTAACTCTTAAAATAGATGTTATTAATATCTTCACTTCTGCAGGAACTTTATGAGTGAGGAGAAGGGAAGTAGAGCTTTCTCCTTCCTCCTCCCTATTCCCATCTTTTATTTTCAGATATCATGTACAATTATGGGTTTCCTGAGCTGAAACTTATTTTCTTTCATGGTGATAAGACATTAAAAGTCTCCACTGTAAAATGAGGAGCCTGGAGGACCTCTTTGCACACTTTCGTACTCAACTGCATGAAAATACAAATAAGGAGAAAGGGAACTGTGGTCCAATTACTCTCAAATAGATAATGAGAAATGTGCAGAAATACCTTATGAGAAGATTATATGAAAAACTGCATAGCTTTGAGAAGATGAGGAGCAAGGGATAGAGAAGCTCTGGAATCAAAAGCCTGAGGCAGGACATGTTGCTACTCAGCATGAGGCTTTCTCTTTTAATTTTTTTGAAATAAGGAAATAAGACTAGCCATATGTTCTTTCTTAGAGCTCTTTTTAAGCATCAGTGAATGCTAACTGAAAGAAAGATGTCTGGAACCAAAAATTTCAGGCTCAATATACAAATATTTTCACAGAAAAATTCTAAATGAAACTACATTTAAGGGAGGTTAGTATTGTATATTCATGTTGTTCCACAATAAAACAGGGAGTTCTTTTATTCAAAATATTCTTTCTTTAACATTCCTGTCTTACAAACTGGAGACAGGGAATATCCTTGCTTGTTATGTATATATAAAATCCTCTTCCTTTCAAAACCATAAACCACCTACCTTTGTGTTAAGCTACACAAATGAAGAAATACACCTGAATACAAATTTACCGCAGTCCAAAATCAGAAAAATACAATACTGTGTGTTTGAGGTATAATGGGAGTTTTCTGCAAATCTATTTCATAATTTCACTCTGATCTTTCACTGAACAATTAGTTTTGTCTGATATTCTTTGTGAGAGTACAATCACAGCGTTTTGCTCAAATTTATGTTAGTAAAGACCTATACATTAAAAATTTAACCCAATTTTATTGCTCACTATTGAGTGAAATACTAAACAGCAAATGTTAAAAATTAAACCTACAAGCCACTGACTTAAATCTAAGATGTTATATGATTTTATATGTACAGTATTTCCTAACTTCAATCTAGATCAATTAAAAATTAAAAAAAAAGAGGAAAATTAGACTTTTTTTCCCACTTATATCTGCATATCTGGAAATATAGGCCTTCATGAGTGCACTAGTATAATGTGCTCCAGAATTAGAAGTGTACTGTGATTTGAGGTTCACACTTGGAATATCCTCCAGGCAATTGCATTAGCTGTAATTGTCCCACACTCAGTATTTAGAACAGGGGAAGGGAAAAATCACCTATTGAATTATGCCTGAATGAAATTTTCTGTTTTTGCATATACAGTTGTATACTACATTTTCTGACTTATGTAAAGCCTATCACAAACCATTTTTTTTTTTTAATGAAATGACATTTTTCTTCAATAAGGCACTTTAGCTGTAACAAGAGAAATACAAATAGTTGTATGATAGGCTGAAACAAGTATTCAAACCGTACTTAAGAAGTCACAGCCCCTGCTCTTTTAAAAATCTGTGAGAAGCATCACTAAATTTGCTCTCCAAGCTATCCAAATGACTAGAAGTTTGTGCTTGAAAAAGCATTAATAAAATAATTTTAAAAGGCATAATTTTATCTTCTTTCATTGAGCTTGAGATATTACAAAATTACATTCTAGTATACTTGCAGTATCCTTCAGTTTTGTTTTTGCTAAAGAAAACAGTACTATTTAAGCTACAGTATGCAAGAGTTCAGTTAAATTTGAGGCTTGGTCAAGATCATAAGTGGGGATAAACTTCCTGAACTGTCATCTTCATCATACTTTTTGCATAGGGTGTTAGACGGGAAGGGAGATGGATTAAGTTAAATGCAGTCTGAAAATAATGTTAAAGAATTTCTAAGCTATAATATTGTAATATGCTATATAGTCTGATGGGAATATACAACATTAATATTGGACACCCTGCCGGATATCTGTTTATACTCTGATCTACTTTTGATTTATTCCTTCAGGACAATCTGAACAAGAAGCAACATGGCATTTATTACCACTCTGTGCTTTTGCCTACTTTCTGATTCTGGGTAGCAGTAAGGAGCAGAAGTTCTTGTATACAAGGACTTCCATATTTTAGTTTCATATCCCCCAACTGTGGACATTATTTCTACAGCACAATTTGCATGCCAGTAGTATGAAATTCAATGAGCTGCAGGTAGAAAAAGCACTACCTTGTTTTTACAACATATAACCTGAGACGAGGTGTTGAAAAGAAGACCATATTTCCCTTTCCAATCTCAGTAGTAATTAATTGTATTTAACATCTGCCATCCTGAGAGAATATTATCAGTATACAATAAGGCTTATCTGCTTTCAGTATATGAACTTTTCTCTGTCATGGTTCACTTGTACTTGAATATTGTGGATCAAGTATTTCTAAAAGCGAGATAACTAAATGGAATTGATCTTGATAAAGGAAAAAGAGTATATTGTGAAGCAAAAAATAAAATTAAGCAGTCAGAAAAGAGAAAGCAATCTCTTTCCATCTCATGAAAAAAAAAAAAATCTTGCTCTTTGGATTTCCATTATAGCACATCAGATACTTGTCTTCCTTATACCCTCCATGTATTTCAACTACTGCTGCGTATTTGTTTCCGTTTCACTAATACTCATAAAAGACTTTCTCTGTTTTTATTTTCGCTATTCATTCTATATTGGAATCTTACCAGATATGGTCTATTTGACTACACTAACATAATAAGCAGTTATTCCTTCCTGTACCTTCATTGCTTCCTTGTAGAAGATTACATTTTCTTAGCAACAGTTTGTTATTTCAAACACTTTTCTAAGTAGCAAAATAATCTGGAAAAGATCATTATTTTCCAGAAAAAAAGAAACCGAAGTCAGCTGTAACAATAACTTGATCAACAAGTAATTATTTGCCTCTTTGTAAAGACACTCTACTTAAGCTTTCTCAGATAACACAGATCAATGCAGTGCTTTAGGGTCCTTACCATAAAACCATGCAAAATCTAACCTGCATCTTCATTATAATTTAAACCCATTTCTCTTTATTTTATCAAAGACATTATTCAAGGAATTTCCAGTTAACTTTTACTGTAAATGAAAGGCAAACCAAACTTGTAAAACAGATCATGATTTGAAATCTTATAATTATCCTTAGTAGTCTCTTCTAGGTTTTCTGAAAATGACTTCTGCATTAACTGAAGTACTATGGTCAAAACTGTGTAAGGCACTCTAACTAATTCTCACCTAATCTGAGAAAAGTTGGATATACTGTAGCTAATACATTCCAATATGGTGCAGACCTTCTTTAGTAGTAAAATCATGAAGTAGTTAAGTTTAGTTATATCCAATATATAGCCCCAGACAACATCTTACACTGTGCTACTTGGCACATTATTTTTCCTCCTTTTTTTTCTGCAGCTTGCTTTTCCTGCATAGGCAATACAGCATTCCTATGGTCTTTCCCTATATTTCAGCATATTTGTGCTTATTTAAAACCTGGAACCTCTCATCTCATGTCCCTGCAATACCTCCAAGATTTTCTGTTTATCAGTAAATTTAGTAATAGACATTCCATTTTCCACTCACTACGTTGTTAAAGAAAATACTTACTAGTACTTAACGTAAGACATTCTGGTGGAATTGCATTAAATAAATACTCCCACGATGACAAAAAATTACCAATAATTATCTTTCAGTAGGGGTTTGTCTAACCATTTTTCTATCCACACTGTTAAAGTTTCATTCTTTTCATGCTTGATTATCAGAATATCATGTGTGATTTTTTGTAACCTTTGGAAAGTCAAGATAAGGTATTTGTTAAATATCTTATTCTTACATAGCTATTTAATTTTTTCTGGTGACATGTCATTTTTTGCCTTCCCTTTCTGGTTTTGATAAGCACATACCATACATCTGGTTGTGTACTCTGTAGTAAGGCCTACTTCACTGTCTGGTTCCAGTTAGCTCTAACAATTCAAATTAACTGAGCTCTGCACTGGTTTTCCATTCCAATTTATAGACCCACCAAGAATTGTAATGCCAATCATTCAGATCCAGATTTATTCTTTCTGCCCTCTGAAGTGATAGCTGAATTCAAAACCAGTGTATCTTCCCAGGATCAGTGTTTAAAAAGATGCTTAGTGCTCTCACTGGATCTGCTTCTCAAGTGAGAGAGATGAGTATTGCTTGTCTGAATGACTACTGCAACATAACAATAGCAACTGACAGAACTGAACCGGCACTAACATACAAGTTCTATTAAGCTCAAATTAACATTACAGCAGAGCACAGATATAGGTAATGCGTTGTATAAATAAAGCATGCTACTTTATTAAATCAATACAAGAATAACAGGCCTTCCTGTAGTGAAAATGCTGTCAATTTTCAACAAAGGCTGTACAAGAAGATTTGTAATTAGACTCCCTCCAGCTTCTTAACATTGACCTCAGAAGTATCCAGTATGAATAGTGATAAATAGCATGTTTTCAGAAAACAGAAAACCATTATGATAAAATCTATTTTAAAGCTCTCCGTCAAATGTATTTATTCTGAAAGCAAAATCAAGTTGACCTCATACAAATCTCCAGTGAGGCGTTCTTTTTACTAGAAAAACTCACAGTTTAACTCTTACACATCATTGAAAGACTGTCGGTGAAAAGAATCTCTCCAGTTGCCCCACATGTTTTTTTCTTAAAAAAAAAAAAAAAAAAGCCAACCAAAGAACAAAGTTGTAACCTCATTTCAGAATTTTTTTGGATTCCAGAGAGAGTGGTGAGTCAAGATATTATTCTTACACCACACATACTGACTGACTTTTGTTGAGGTTTTTATCAAGTATGTAATAGTCTTGTATGGCTACCCTATATTTGGATTCAGTAGATTTTTAGTATACTGACTCCTATCAAAATTTAGCCTCTTTAAAACTTTGTATACCCTATTTAAAAGTAGAAATACATAGAGACAAATCTTAACACCCATGTACAACTAGTTATATAATTCACTGTGAAAGTCAGCAGTGAATTTATCCCTATGTTCATAATTTCATGAAGATTTGCTAAGAGCACTATGCCCTTAGAAAATAAAACAGAAATTTTTCCATTTTTTTCTTTATTGCGGGAGACACTTTGAAATCTTTCCATGAGATCTTCTCTTGTGTCTCCTGCATCTACAGGAAACAGCAACTCACTCTTTTACAATATATGAATGCCATTTATACAAAGGAAGCTGTTGTTTTTCTCAACCGCTAACATTTTAAACGTCAATTTCAAAATAAGGTTGTAAGTCATTGTCCCAGGTTGCTAGCTGCATCTAAGAAGTTTATTCATGATGAACTACAGTAAAGGATGTGTATAAAGTGTTAATATAGCTTTATCCACAGTATATCATACTTTTCATCATACAAGAATAGCTTAGCAATTGGTCAAGTGAAATCATTTATTTCCTTATGCTGAACAGCAGAGTTAAAAAAGCCTACGTAAGAGCTGTCTTGATGCAGCAAAGCTTAGGAAGTGAATCAAAAGTAGGAATAGGACTCCATTCTTGAGACTTGAAATATCCGATGTGGACTAGCCCAGAGATTATACTTTTATTTGTGGGACTGCTCTATTAGTACTATTTACTTATTTCTGCTAACCAAGATATTATAAGTCTTATACAGAACAACTGTGTTAAAGAAAACCCAAGAACCAAAATTCTAATTAAAACTGATTTTTAATTTAGCTGAAAAAGTATTACTTGGAGATCATTCTTGCAAACACCTTTATTTTATACCAAAGGAACTTTTATTTAAAAAATAGTAAAAAACCCAAAGGAGATGTCATCTATTTTTATCTAGTTGTCCTGTATGGGAAAAAAATTGTCTTATGTTAGATGTGCCTGCAGGGAAGAAAGAGATCAACTTAGAAAATACAGACAAAGACGGGGAGGTTTTGGTAAAAGGTTCTCCTGATATTCTCTGCTCTAGAATGCTTTGAAATGAACAAAATAATACAAAAACAGTCAAAGGGAAGGAATGAGATCCCTCGGAAAAATTCTTTCACAACATGCACTCTGTGAGCAAACATTCATCTCCTAACCTGATTTCAGCCAGCAAACCTGTCAGGCAATGAAAATTGAACCGTTTTTACAAGCTGAAAGAAAAACAGACAAATTGTTTTTACATCATTGCAACAGCCTAACAGAAGGCTGGAGGTAATAAAAAAAATATTGAAGCATTTGTTATCCTTTTACAGGGAAAGCATTCTAATAAGAACATTAGGTAAGCCTCAGTAAATCCATCATTTATTGTTAATCAGTGCTTTTTATGAGGATTCAGACAAAACCCAGAGTTTTCCCTGTTCTAATTTGCTACTTCTATTTTCCTAACTTGTAGTATTTTCTTCAGTGTAAAAACTGCCCACACAAATATTATGTTGGTTTGAAGTGGAGACCAACTCATTACAAAGAGTTGGTCATTTGGTCAGTTGGTCATTCCAAAGAAAAGCATCATTAACTGAGGCAGTGGAATTGTCCAAAATAGCTTATGTAGTTTAAATCAGTGAACACATGTAAGTGAAAGTGCATATTACGGTTTAACCCCAGTAGACAGCTGAGCATCAGCTGCCTGCTAAAAATAAGAATTTGTAGGTCAAGATAAAGACAATTTAATAGGTAAAACAAAAGATGTGCATAAAAGTGAAGTAAAGTTAGGAATTCATTTACTGTGTCTCATCAGTAGGCAGATATTCAGCCATTTCCACGAAAACAGGACTCATTGTGTTAAAATAATAATAGAAGACTGTCAATATTTTTGTTTATTTTTGTCTCCATTTTGTTTTGCACTGAACTTTCAGTACTTTTTTAGCTAGAAGTTCCTATACAAACTTCCTAACCCAGATTTCTAAGTTGTCTCAGATCAGTAAAATTGCTTTCTAATTGATTGAATTCACTCTTGGGAATTCTTACTAATCATTTTGTAGCAGAATATGCAACGATAAAGAATCAGAGCTGAACGGAGTACTTTCTGTGCATAGATTACATTGAGAACAATAGTGTTCAGAATGAGCAAAGATTTGTAAATATCAAATTTGAATAAACTGAAAGACTGAGAAGGGACAAAAGAGTGCAAATGGAAATACTCACAAGTGTATCAGTTTTAAATGTGACGGTTTTAATTAACTTTTGGCTTAAGTTTTGAGTTTATGTTTTTTGAATATGTCACTTTTAGGACAAAATATCTGTCTGATTTTGAACAGTGTTTAGGTTTTTATGGTTTACCTTTGCTGCTCTTGCAAAAAGCTCCATTTTTTACACAGGTAGGACAAAGATACTATTTGTGTGTCAGATTGTGTTGTTTTTTTTTTGTTGTTTTTTATGCATCACCTTAGATACTAACACATCTTCATATAAATTAAAAGTAATTTAGCTATTAACTGTCATTTAAATTGTCTAATGCTTGCTGCAAGGAATCATTATCCACCTTTAGTGATTTCCACATTGCCTATTTTAAGACTAAATTATTTAAAACCATGTTTGTCTTACTAGAAAATTAAAGGTATAGCCTGCTGGGAAATGTATTGCTCATTAGAGGAGTAGTAGGTAAACCATTTTTTATTTCTCTGTGTCTGTTATAAAAAGAGAAGTGGCATAGATTTCTTCCCATGGCACAAACTGCACAAAAAAGAACTTAAAAAAAAAAATATCAAAATTGGTTCCGAGTTAACAGCTATCTAATCCTTTATTTTACAGACGCTGTGTTGGTTTGTTGTTTTTTTGTTTTTTTTAAACTTTTCTGTGCTGAACATTTCTACTTAGATTGAACAGTAGGTTTGAATATAAATAATTTAACATTGCTGTGTCCCGCCCTGCCTTCAGCACTCAAATGAAGTTAGCAGGAGATGTTCTGGGCACAACCAGAAGAAAATTACTTCTGTAAAGCAATGTTGAAGCTTACTTGGATGTAGGAAACAGGAAGTACAAATCCATATATATTGCATGCATATTATGAAAGGTACATTCAGCTATTTATTGCTATATACAACAATCTGCCTCCTGGGCAAAAACTATCTCAGCTCCAAGGTCCCTGTTTGTAATGAACAGAAGGTTTGTTCCTCCCACTTCATCTTTTTACTTCTTTTTTTTTTTTAATGAAAACAAACTCAAAACCACAGGCCAAAAGTATTTCAGACTGAACGGGACTACTAAATGGTTCATCTGGGGGGAAATAACTGCAGACATCACAATGATTTTCTTGTAATCAAGAATGAAATAAAGAACTGTCACATTTACAATTATCACTGTAATAACTTCAGAAGTAGCTATTTTATAGAAACAAAAGAAGGGTGTTAAAGAATATTTGTGGGTGCTGTTTTTCAGCTAAACTTTTCATAACTGTGCTCTTCAGCTGTAAGCGCTAGTCAGTTCTTTACCATAATTATGACTGCTCTTTTCTTGGTCCATGGATCTCTAAAGCAACTCCAAGAAATCCCATTTCTGTCCTCGAGGATTTTCACTGTTGCAGATGAAACACTTCAGTGTTTTAGTGAAATAATCTCAGAATGCTTTATGTTAATATAGGCAGCAGCTGCCACAGAGAAAAACTGCTCGGTTTGTGTAGTTTAAACTAAAGCAGAACTGAAGTAGTTTATTGGTTTGCTAATGAGATTCAATTAACTAGCAAACCATGAACATCCAGGATCAATATCAGTAGTACAACAGATAAACCACAAGACCAGACATTATAAAATATTAATAAATACCTACAAATTTCTAAGCACTCTCATGAAGGTCTAAAGCCATATTGAGTTAAGTGGACTCCCTTCCTGGCCCCAGGCCATCTGAGTTGCAGGCACACACCCCAGGGTACATCCCCTGTCTGCAGACACTCCTAAGAAGGTGTGATGTAACTCTATCTGTACCCACCCTGCTTCCTGATACCCCCAAAACATCTGCTGGTGAGAAACTCACCTGCTTTGCTTGCACAGCTTTTAGTTTATACAGTGAAAGTATTCAAAATTTATACATTCTGGTTTTGAAAATTCTAGAGTTCCCAACCTCTGACAGAATTTGAGCACCACTTCTTTCTGCAATCTCAAGCAATGCTAGGACTTCATATGTAGAAGATAGAGTGGTTTCCCAAACTGAAGTATGGCAAATACTGCTTGATTTTCCTTGCCATTTTGTTGGCGCGTTCTTTCAGCACTGGTGAATTTGTAGTAATAAGGATATATAATATACTTCCTACTGAATTATCATGGCATCATAGAATGGCTTGGGTTGGAAGGGACTTCCAAAGATCATATAGTTCCAACCTCCCTGCTATGGGTAAGGTTACCAAACACTCAGACAGGCTGCCCCATCTAGCCTGGCCGTGAATACCTCCAGGGATGGAGCATCCAGAACTTCTCTGAGCAGCCTGTTCCAGTACCCCAGAACCCTCTTTTTGGCCTTCCACTCGATTTGCTCCAATAGCTCCTCATCTCCTTTGTGCTCAGGGCCCCAGACAGGAGTCTCACAAGAGGAGAGTAGAGGGGGACAATTGCCTCTCTTACCTTGCTGGCCACCCTTCTTTAGATGCAGTCTAGAATAACATTGGCCTTCCAGGCTGTGAGTGCACATTACTGGCTTATGGTCAGCTTTTTTTCCACCAGAAACCTCAAGTCCTTCCCTACAGGGCTGCTCTCCTTAAATTCTTTCCATCTGTACACATCTGGGATTGTCCTGACCAAGGTGCAACACCTTACACTCAGCCTTGTTGAACAAATTAGTGTCACAAGAGCCTACTTCTCAAGCTTGTTCAGGTCCCTTTGAATGGTATCCCTTCACTGTATTGTATTAGTTACACCACTAAACTTATTCTCATCAGTAAACTCACAGAGGGTGCATTCAAACCCACTATCTCCGTCATTGATAAGAACATAAAAGAACATTCATCTCAAGACTGACCCCTGGGGGACACCCCTCGTGAACACTCGAACTTAGAGCTGCTGACCAGCCCTCTGCCTTTCAGATTGTACTAGCTGTTTTTAGTTTTGTTTTTTTTTTTAATTAATATATCTGCTTTTCTTATTACTGTTTTACACTAACACATCCTGCTTTGCTACTATAACTTCAGAAGGTAAAGAATCTCTCTAGCCAAGAAACACCAACACCTCACAAAGCCATCTAGAAACCAGGGATGCTCTGCCTTCACTGGCTGCCCTTATATGAGCCCAGTGTGGCTCCACCCTGGGTCCACCCCTTCTGGTCACATGGGGAGCACAAGTGCAAACAGTTTGCCTGTGGGCTCTGGGCCAGCCACACCCTTTCGCCAGGCATTCAATGACCGTTCAAGCCCTGACCTAACAGTTTCCTTATGGCACTAAGGGTGATATTAGCCAGATAATTCTGGTTCTGTATATGACTCTAAAGCTGGATGCTTCCTGCAATACAGAACAATGCTAGAGTCCAAAAGAGGCCATCTCCCTAATTAGAGGTACAGTGTCAACACACTATGTAAGGCCACATTCAAACTTGGTTTATGCAACCAGTCCTATGAAGAAGTTGATGCTAATGCTGTGGTTCAAATCAGGGCTGCAGATTCAGTCCAACAGGAATTGATAAGTACAGATGAGAGCTAGAATAGAACAGTCGCCAGACTAGCTCATAAGGAATCTTGGGGTATGCTTAGATCTCAGATATGTAGAAGTTCCTAAGACAGACATGAGTTGGGCTAGGATTTGGTAGTGATGAAAGAAAGTGCTCAATACAAATTTTGTTTGCAAGTACCACCCCCAGCTGTTCTGGAGTAGCTACCTACTGTAGTCACTTCTGACCCCTCAGACATCTCTTCACCTTCCTCTGGCTGCAGTGCAGGTTAGCTATAGTTTAAATACATAAAGTCGTCATTCTTAGGTATGCTGGCAGTTTATTGAAGTGATTTCTTCCACTTTTGTACCCTTATAGGTCAGTCAACACGTACAGCCTCAGTAGACTTCTGTGGTGTGAATTGTCATGACAAGTTGAGAATTAACACAGGGAAACAGAGGGCATCTGACCTACATCTATAAATATCTAAGGTGCTGGAGGGAAAGGGATGAGGCCAGTCTCTTTTCAGCAGTGTGGTGATAACACAAGGGGAAATGGTCACAAACTGATGCATAGGAATTTCCACACAAATGTGCGTAAGAACTTCACAGTAAGGGTAGCGGAGCACTGAAACAGGTTTCCCAGAGAGGTTGTGGAGTCTCCTTCTCTGGAGATGTTCAGGACCCACCTGTACACCTACCTGTGCAACCTGCTTTGGCAGAAGGGTTGGTCTAGATGATCTCTGTAGGTCCCTTCCAACTCCTACAATTCTGTCATTCTAGGAAAATATTTTTTTTGAAAAATTTTCATAATGAATAGAAGCAAAATGCAGCCAAATATATGCAGTATGATAGGAGAATACAGTGACAATTTTGGTAATCCTACTTTCAATATCTGTCAGTATACTTTCAATACAACAGTGTAGTAGCAAAAAATGTTCAGAAAGGAATTATACATTTCTTTCATCTTGTGCTCCTGCACAACGGATCCTTCCCTTCTTAACGTAGTAAACAGTTAAAAGCAGTAAGAAGTCCGTGTGGGATAGTGTAAGTATTATCATTGTTTGGCAAAGAACAACACGATTTAATTTTCTTTTTTTTTTCACTCCCAATTTAGTAAGCAAAATAAATAAAAGTACACTAAATCATCTACTCAGCAAATGCTGTTAATGTCCTGAGTGACAGAGATTCTGTGAATAATTCATTTCATAATTAGCATATCAGAGCAGAACTCCTTCCAGGAGAAATACCTTTCAAGCATCCTGGACCTTTGATTTGAACCCGCCTGTGTATATTGTAATGTTATTCATTTTTGTTGGGCTACTGGGGCTAATGCAGAAAAAGAAATAATATTTCAAGATTTTAATTGTGTAGTTTTTTACTATGCAAGCAGAAGGCAGAAAATAAACCTGCATAGAAACATAGAATCACTTGAGTTGGAAGGGACCTTTAAAGGTCATCTAAGTCCAGCTCACCTGCAATGAACAGGGGCATCCACAGCCAGATCAGGTTGCTCAGAGCCTAGTCTGGCCTGACCTTGAATGACTCCAGGGACAAGGCATTGACCATATCTTTTGGCAGCCTGTTCCAGTGCCTCACCTCCCTTATTGCAAACATCTTCTCCCTTTTATCCAGTCTAAACATCCCCTCTTTTAGTTTGAAACCATTTCCTCTTGTCCTGTCACAACAAACCCTCCTAAAGTGCCTGTCTCCTTCTTTTGTTATAGCCCCCCTTTAGATACTGAATCATCCAGGCAAAGCTTTTTCTTCAATCTCCTTTTATTTGTAAGATAGTGAGCGTGAATAATATGTTATGAGCTGATGGAATTTTCTTCTGGTGGTGATTTTTTTGTTTTGTTTTATCAGCAGTAATTTCATGGTTTGATATAGAGTTTTCTGATCAAAACTGCATGAAAGTGGTATAGATAGAATCAAACTTTCAAGATGCCCCAAGGTCTCAGTGAATTAAACAGTTAATAAAATAAAAATGATCCTGAGACTTAGAAGAGGAACCATCCCTTCATGATGGTGACTGATAATCTCTGTATTTAACAATCAGTCAAGGTTTCTGCTATGAATACTGGGATTTTTTCATCAGAGCATTCAGAGCAGAACATATCAGTCTAGGTAAGGTAAATGCCATTGCTTTATGCATGAAATATAGTTATGGCTGTCATCACAAATAAATATATTTTTCATTCAAATGAAAATCCATTCAGGGTTACTTTTCAATTTATTAGAATAATGATGACAAAAACGTATAGCTCAAACAGTTGGTATTTCTGAGTCCTCTTATCAACCTGAAGTAAAAAAAAAAAATAAAAAATAAAAAATAATTGTGGGAGTATAGCTCTGTTAGCAAAGATACTAAAACGTTTTAAGTCCTAGCAGCATTTATTTGTGTAGAAAAATAACCATTCAGATAAAATACGACACTTCAAAAGTATTTTCTTCTATACTTACTGCCAGAGTCCTGCTGTACATAAAATTGACTGTGGTATATTGTTACGTTCAATAAAACAAGAGAGAATGGGTCACCCCAGCGACCGAGCTGGATCAGAGCACTGCATTCATGTTGGAAAGCTAAGAAACAGTCACAGAGAAGATAATGGATTTGTGAAATAAATTATACATCTGAAAACTGTTTGCGACCAGGAAAAATAAATCTCCAGTTTTCCATTAATAAAGGATAGGGGGAAGGATTAGGATGAATGCTAGAGCTCCAGTCTTGCTCTGATGAGCAAGATGTCCTAAAATGAGGTTTTCCTACTGGAATGCTTCATTTTGTAAAAAAAGAAAAGTACTGAAGAGGGGATTTGGAAACAATACTCCTACTCTTAAGGGGTACACAGAAATCTGTGATACAATGGGTCATTGTAAGCTATGTTTCACAATGTCTTTATTTTTTCCCTACTGAAGAGAATAGTTCATGTTGAAAACATGAAGGGTTAAGCCATTTCCCTTCCTCTTCGAGTTCAATAGTCTGTAACCAGGTGAAAAGCTTTAGAGTGTGTTAGGACATTATGGTATGGGAAATGGGGAAAAGAATCACCTTGCAATCAAATATTCTGTGTGCATCTGCTTAAACACCTAATAATGAAGATAAGAAAGGGCTGTAGTGCTTGCAGTGCTAGCTGTTCAGCAGTGAAAAGGGATAAATGGAAATATCTTACTTTTTTAATAAAAAAGTAAAACATACATATTTTTAAAAATAGCGTCAACAAATAAATGTCTTAATTGCAGCTAGAAGTATTTATTAACTGATTCTAAAATTTCAGTGAACAGGTACTGGAAAGAAGTAGGTATCACAGCGCGGTCCTGAGAAATGGAGTTCAAACTGTATACTATTCTAGGTTCATTGTTTCTAGAATTTTATTTTTTATTCCAATTTTTTATTTTTACTACATTGAAAATCTGTTTTTTAACTGAAAGGAAAGAAATAAATGTACGTCTATACAGCAGAAATACTATATGTAATGGGAATTTAAATTCTTGCTTCTGAATTTACTCTTATTAACATTTTTTAATCATCCTTCATTAACCATACACATTGCAAATATTCTTATTGAAAAGAGAAAATATAGATTATGTTACATGTATGAATCTCTGGAGAGCTGAAGTACAAGACAGTAAATTGATTTTTTTATCTGAAAGAAGCTGATGTGTAAGCAATGTCTGAGCAATATATAAATCTACTCTTTTGACGTTTAATTTGTTTACGTTTTAAGTGACAGCTAAGAATTCAAGACACAAATAAGATCACAGCTCTTTTTATTTTATGGCTTTCCGTTTTCTTTAAATCTTCTTCTCTTCCAACAAATAATTGCTCTATCTCAATTATTTTCCAGCAAACCAAGAACATGCACAATAGATATTAGAATACTTTAAGTGATTACTGTAACTTTGCAATGTTGTTGTTGTTGTTGTTGCTATTAAATACTGTGTTCAGTTTTGGGCCTCTCATTATAAGAAAGACATTGAGGCCCCAGAGAGTGTCCAGAGAAGGGCAACGAAGCTGACGAGTAGTCTGGAGCACAAGCCTTTTGAGGAGCAGCTGAGGGGGCTGAGATTGTTTAATGTGGAGAAGAGGAGGCTCAGGAGAGACCTTATCACTCTCTGAAACTACCTTAAGGGAGATTGTGAAGATATGGGGGTCAGCCTCTTCTCCTGCATAACTAGCACTAGGATTAAACGGAATGGACTTAAGTTGCACCAGAGGAGATTCACATTGGACATTAGGGAAAATTTCTCTAAAAGATTGATCTGGTGCTGGAATGGGCTGCCCAGGGAGGTAGTTGAGTCACTGTCCCTGGAGATGTTCAAGAAATGTTTAGATGTTGTACTGAGGGACATGATTCAGTGGGAAATATTGGTGATAGGTGGACAGTTGGACTGGATGATCTTGAAGTTTTTTTCAACCTTGGTGATTCTATGATTCTAAGAGAACAGTATAACCTTCTGGTATCTCTCTGCATTTTTTTTTTTCTACGTTACTTACATTAAATAGCTTGTGTTTAGAGCTAAATGAGGCATATATCTCATTTTTAATTTAATTCAAACTTTATATAATACAGTTTTGTTGTGATTATTTAAAAAATATGTATTTACACAGGTTTTACGGTCTTCCTTTAGCTGGAAATTGAAATTGAAAGAATCTTTAAAAATGATGTTTGTGAAGCACGGAACGCAGCACCATAAATAACATTGGAACTACTGCATTCTGTCTGATCTGAAGTCTGTTCAAAGCAGTATCAGTTCCTGAATGCTGCCAATATTCGACTTCAGGGTCTTTCTGTATCATGGATATCAGGTATGAAATAGTCATATTAATATTGTCATTTTGCTGACAATCGATAAAAGTTTAAAATTCTGAATTCAGGTCCCAGTAACGTGGTTCTTCAAATATACATTAGGACCATCTCTGATGTGAAGATTATCCACCAGAAAGACGAACACATATAATAGAATCTATGGGACATAACTGCCCTGGAAGGATGAATTTATCCTCCTCTTATCTGTAACACTGAAAAAGTACTCATTTAACAGATGGAGATCCCACATAGTCAGAAGGTTTCATGAGAAATATCCAAAATAGAACTGACTGGATTATATCATCAGTTTAGCACTGTATATCCAAGCACCAACAACTCTTTCTTTCTGTAATATGAATAGGGAAATATGGGCGTCTATCACTGTCTGTTTCCTCCAGAATGTTAGCATGGAATAAATAAAGCAAGTCATACCATATGCTAAATGCTCTTCACTGTGGAGCTCCTGGAAGCATCTGCAATGGAAATGGAGACAGCTCTACATGACCTTAACCACAATAAGTTCTCTTGCAGATACAGAGGTTAATCCAAGTTAGCCTGAACCACACTGGACGAGGTGCATCCTGTGCGTTCAACACAGGAAAATGTATGAAATATATATTATTTACATATATTTTTAGCTTTAATTGTTAAAAGGTTGGACTGAGTGTGTGCATTTATTTACAATTTTTACATGGCAATTGTTATGGATGTGGTTTCAAATTACAAATAAATTTTAAGCAAAATTAAAACGTTTCTTAATAAATGATTTCTGATTAATCACTGAATAAACTTACCATGCACAAAGAGAATTGAGATCGGTAGCAAGAAGGCACTTTCAGACTGAAAAATAAGCTAGTGAAAGAACTTACATCAACACTACATATTTTGATCATGATATGAGGTAATCTGGAAGAGTAAGTCCATGATGCAAACATTTACAGTTCAGTTAATTACAATTTGCAGGTTTTGCTACCTCTGTGGGAAACGTTTCTTGGTGAGTGAGATTTTCTTCATACAATGGTATGTGCTTCCCCAGTACTCTTCTCTATTAATTTAATTAAGAAATTGCCATCAGAGAGGTAGTGTCTTTTAAGTATTCTATACAAAAAAGGTATCTGACCTCATTTTGTTTTGTTTGATTTTTCTGTCTCCTACATAAAGAAACTGTCGGGAGAGCACAAGCAGAGATAAGAGGTAGGATTAGCTATATTATCCAAATACAATGGTTGTACTGCTTATGTTTAGTGATTAATTGAAGATTTTATTTGACTGAGTAAAATAACTTTTTTCCCTGGCTTAAGTATTTTTTGTTTATGTCATTATAACAGAAGCATTTTCTCTGGGGAGGAAAAGTAGTTACTTCATTAGGGATAACAGTTTATTTAATTGTCTTTTGACATCATGGCATCAAATACTACTAGAGATAGAACTTAATTGCATAGCATCGAAGTTAATGAAGCCTGCTTTAGTATAATGTTTATCTTACCTACTTTTACCTTCCTTTCTCCTGAGGTGCCACACTTCTAGGCTTCTGCTTTCCACTTTCCCTCTTGACTGGGGAACTGGAAGAGCATCCACCTGATAAGTGGGGTGCAGGCTGACCTGTGCTTATATATATCAACCCCAGGCAAGTGCTGCCTCTCATACTGTCCCTTGTTCCTGCAGGAAAGCTCTTATTGGAATGGCTGATCATATAAAATGTATCTTAATTATGTCTTTGAGGTCTGTACCAAGCTATCGGATTTGCTAGGTTTAGTTGAATTTAGACACTGGTTTCAAAGAATGACAGAGGCAGTCAGACAGTTAGCAAAATAATAAGAAAAAAGAAATAATAAAAACAAGCTAAGGATCTTAAAACAAAAATATTTCACAGGATGAGATCTTAAATGATAATTTCTGAAATATGTTTCATCAAAAAATGATTTGATTGACACCTTTCCTTTACATGTCCAAAGTTGTCACTGAGATGGTCTTGATGCCAACAGCTTTCATTACGTTAGTGCTTCTGCTGTTCCTCTGAAAAAGTGGTATAGTCTTTTTAATTATTTGTAAATTATAAAAGAGTAACAGCTTAATAAAGAACACACTTAAAATGTGTTATAACTGAATTTGTAGGCTGAGCAGTTATATAGTTGATGATCTTGTTAATATGCGTATACATATGCTACTACTTACCACTCCCTTTTAGAAACAGAGGGTGAATAAGAGAAGTGCTTATTTTGCTAAACAGGAAAATGTAGGAGAAAATGACATTTTTCATTTCATTGCAAACAATGAAGTGTAAAATAGAACAACTGCAAAGTCATCATCTGCAATTTTCAGCTCTTCAGGATGTTATTGTTTGCCAGATTTTTGAAAGGCTTCGCTGCAGTAGCTGTGGGGCTTTTTTCTAAGTTTGGCCGTAAGTATTACGGTAGGAGTAATGATTTGCTGAGTTCTATTGAAAATCATGTTGGTGCAGAACAATTGAGTGAAAAAATTCGGCGCTGAGCCCCTTAGAATAACAAATCATACCTTGCCAAGCTCGTGGTTATAGTTTATAGCACATGACTGTGCTCTAATTCAAAAAAATTGAATATTGGTCAGGAATACAAGCAAGCATTTAATCATATCATTCATCTTAGATATACCCTGAGGGAGAAAAAAAATCCCTAAGGACAACTTTTTGATAATATCCAAATATTACTATAAAATATCATAAAAATAAATATGAATTCTGAAATATTGTTAGTTAATACATAGGATTTTTATTCCCTTTTTTAATTTATTTTCTTTAAATTAAAAAGAGGTGAAAAAGAAAAAGCAGGTAAGAAACCAAGTTATCTAAATGAAATAACGAATAATTTCTTAAAAAACAAGAAAGCAATTACTTAAAAAAAAGAACAACTGCATTTACTTTCTTAAGTCATTTCATAAATACAAAAATTCCATTTTTTTTTTGTGTAAGATTTTTCATGCATTAAATGTAGGCCCTTTAACATTTGGAAATTGCACAACATAAACGTTCTTTAACACTTTTTCCCTAAGTAAATTTTCTTCTCATTCTGTCTACCTAATCATCAATGATTGCAATTATTTCCCTTTTATCTGTGTTTAATCGATTCTTTCACACTTTGAATATGAATGCAGTTCTGATCTCCTTCCTTTTTTTTTTGTCCCCCCTCTCAGAGTACAGACAAGGACAACATGGATGAAAAGGTACTGAATAATTTCTGTTTAGGATAGAGAAGATACGACTTAGAGAAGATATGAGAGATCTAAAAATCTAGACTAGCTTAGTGAAAATCATTAGGAATAACTACTTCACTCTCTTTCTCATAATAAAAGAATCAGAGCCATCCATTGAAGTTAGATTACAGGCTCAGAGCAAATACAAGGGATTTTGTGTTTAATTAAATTTGTAACTCATTGCCACGGGATCTTGTGGATGCCAGGAGTTTAGGTGTTCAAATAACTAAGTACTGCACGCTATTTTTTTCCTTGCCTCCTTTGAAAGGGCAGTGAGAATACAAGATGATACATTTTGAAAAGAATTTGTGTCTTCCACTGAGCATAATAAAAAGATAGCAAGAGGAGGAGTGAAAAATAGCTTTTAAAATATTAGAATAAAGTAACTGGGACATAAAATTACTATTGTGTTACATCAATAGCTGCTGTTTGATTGCATAGATACAATCGCAAGGACAATTGTATGGGTACCAGAAATCTTTGTTGGTGTGAATATACTGTATATGAGTATGGCAAACCATAACAACTTAGAAGCAGTATAATAGATCATATTAATGATTAATGTCCAGTTGATTGTGTCAGCTGGACTGACCAGGTGTTGGTCAGTGGGTAATAAAGATACATGATAGAGAAGATTTGATTTAAGATGGGATATGAAAGAAATCTAAAAAATTTTGCTAGCTTAAATTATAAGGAAACAAATAATTCAGTCTTTTTCTCTCGATAAAATACTCAAAGACATATAGTAATGAATCTCCTTTGGCAAGGATGTAATCCTAAAAGATTATTTTTCTTACTCTGTTGTGTGCCTGTGGTATTAGGAAGTGGCCTACTGTTTGTGGTTCTGTGGTGTTCATAGTATGATCATCATTATCTTTAGCATGCACACTGTCAGTGCAAGATAGGCCAAACCAAATTTGATACATACATGTTCAGGTTATTGCATTCTGATATCATTATCAAAGTTTGTCTGATCAACAGCAGTTTGATTTCAGTAATCTAGTAATATAATCTATCCAGCTTGAGGTAACAGAAGATAAAGAGAAACAGCTCTATGAAAGGTAGTTAGTACAGATAAACTAGATTCAGGGCTAGTCATAGATTCCTGGCTAATTAAATAGTGAACTGATCTTCAAACACAATGCCTCCAGAGCCAGAGAATCTTGCAAGGTTTTCTTTCACTTTCTTTTCTTTCTGGTTCCTTTCCGAACCAGAGAGATGCTAACTTAAAGCTTTAATAAACTTTTCAGCCCTGTCAGCAGGTTTAAGACAAAGGCAAGGTTAGGCTGCCTAGACCTCTGCAAAACACGTATCTTGGCTCTCTCTGTTTGGAATTTGCTAATGTAAGTAAATAAATAAAAGCCAGTACAACAAAAACACTTCCCGTGCATTTCGTTATCAGTTACCATATATGCTTTGAAGTGCTCAAAATTGATTATGTATGATTTATCTTTCAATATAGCTCTTGAAATGATTTATTAGTACTTAAAATTGCAAAGGAATTTCATAACTTGCTTTTCTGTCCAAAATGAGTGGAAAAGAAGACAATAAATAATTTTCTTGTGTGATTACTTCAGGTTTGCAAGCAACATTTTGCTACACTGATAAGAGTCTTCTGCTACATCAGAATGACACCCCAATGGTTAAAAAAGAAACCCTGTTAACGTTGCTTTGTAAACAGTTCTATGCAATCATTTTGTGCTTAGGTTTGGGAACTAGTAGAGCCAGTGCCACAAACCAACTGGCCTGTGGTGAAAAGCTGTGATGTCTTGATTTAGTCCTTACCGAAAATATGGCTGATTTTAGCCACTCTTGAAAGAAGCCTGAAAAGGAAAGAATAAAGGGGGTTGTATTCACAATTACGCATTAAAGGAGATGTATGCTATTGACATGCCTTTAAGTAGGATGCATGACATTGAATATATTGCTTTTGCAATCTACTCCTTCTGCTTTAGGCTGTTGACTGAATTAGAAAGATCATTCTTATTCTTTACTAGTTTTATTCCATGTTATCAATATTAATCCAATTACAATAATCTTTTCTTACTCAAAGATGAATTTAGAATAATAAGAGAGAATGTATTCGGTATTAATGTATGCTTACAGAAATGCATGGTATCCATCAGGCCAAGAAAAATGCATAGATTAAGGATATAATATTGAATGCTAAGCATGGTTGAGTAATGTCTCTCTATTTATTTATTTTTTTTTAATCAATACATAACCAAAAAATTGCAGTGTTATGATTAATCATTCTAATTTAGGAACTGTTAATTTAGATGGTTAAAACACCTCATAATTTTTGTTAATACGTTAAATGGGGCCAGGCTTTCACCTTCTAAACATCGGTTTTAAAAGATGTCCTTGGGAAAATGGAAGGTCCTACTACCTAAACCAAACATTAATTCTGATATTGACCCACAGTGAAGAAGTGTGTTAATAATCTGGTAGTCATGTAATTTTAATGACTGTCTAAACAAATACCTGTACAAGTAAATTACCTTTAGAAAAAATTAGTTAGACAAAGTCTTCATGGACACTTAATTTCTCACACTCTCTGCAGAGAATAATGTATTCACAGAATCCCATAGACCTGAGCATAATTGAAAGCTGAATTAATACAAGTTAGCTTTGAAAATACTTCTAGGACAGAAATAATTCCAAAAATCATTTATGGATGGCTTGAGACATCCCAGAAATATTTTTTATCAATTTGAAGATCTCTGGATAAGGGATGATTTTATGTGATTTTCAATCACTAGTTAAATTCATAAATATACTGGGGAAAAGTATAATGCTTTTTTGTTTGTTTGCTTGTTTGTTTGTGACACATTAATAAAATAAGTTTCCAAGGAAGAAGAGTCTGTCCAGTTATTATATGCAGAGCTTACTTACCTGCTATGGGATATTTCAACAACCTTTTCAATACTTAAATAATCAGTGCTCCTTTTAACTTATCTTGGGCCATCTCTTCATTTTAAAGAATGTGTTTTTCTGCTTTGGTTGCTTTTGGAAGCTGTATCTTCTGCTTTCTTCTCTCCCTCATTAGTTGGCAGGGGTGACCATTAAAAGTTCCAATTGAGTGTCCTGCTACAGTTTAATTATTGTTGAAACCTCTTGTGAGAAGGAATAGCCTTTAGGGGATTCTCATGTGCACAGCTCAGTAATCCTAATCAATCTAATTAAATTTCTGTGAAACAAGCATTTTGAAAAGACTTCTAGAGGTCTACTAAGTTTGGTTTATTGTTCAGTATTACAGATTTTATCTTAAATCTGGAAAGGTTTCTCACATGCTGCAATTAATTATGCATTAGATTTGAATGAAAGTCTTAGCAGAAAACCACTACAGTAGCACAGCAGCACATACTTTCCTTTTCAGGATACGCTTGCTGCTGTAATTTCCTGCCCCCTAAATGGCCAAACTGCTTAAATTACAAGATTCTTGAAAGTGTCAGCAGATTATTTTCACAGGTAGATGAAGTCCTAATGCTAACAGAAAGCAAAGTGGAGGAAATTGCTATATACACCACTGTCTTTATAGCATAAATGTCTGAACTTGCAGTTCAACAGTCTTGGTAACCACTCATTTTGCTGTAGATTGCAGACTTGACATTTTCTTAAAAGAATAAAACTTTCATCTAGATCCCAAAATGCTGTTTCAGCTGAGATCTACTGTCTGTGTATTACAGTCACAATGTACACAGTTATCACTCGATCACCATTTCATGTTTTCTTAAAGGAATGCATTCATCTCTAAAAAGCTGTTCTTAAACATGTCTTGAAAAAATATAGCTAATGTCTATGTTGTATATGCAATGTAGGAATCTTAATTCTTTTGCTTTCAGGACAGAGACGCAGATTAATCTCACAAAGTTCTTGGCTACATCCCTATATAATCTCATTATTCACATTTCACCATGATTGCTGAGACAGAAAATTTGTATTCCCCAAAACATAAATCTCTCAAAAAGATTTATTCAGCTGTATAGAAAGTTGGTAGTCTTTGTATCTGTTTTCTTTGTGTACCATTTAATCCTCGTATTACCTAGCTGACTACACTGTCCTGAATTTAGCCTGGTAGTATCAAAGGGTAATTCAGGATGGAAGGGATCTCAGGAGGTTTTTAGTCCTACCTCTGGTTCACAGGAGCATCAGCTCTGTAGTCAGGCCACATTGTTCAGAACATTTTCCAGTCAGATCTTGAAAATCTTCACTGACAGCAGGTGCAGAGTATCTCTGGGCAACCTGCTCCATTGCCCAACTGTCCTCTTGAGGAAAAGGTTCCTTCTCACATGCAGTATGGACCTCTTCATTTTCCGTTTATGTTTCCTGTCTCATCTTTCCTTGCCATGCAAACTGCTGGTTCCACCTTAACAATGACTTCACTACAGGCAGCGAGAGGCTGCTGTTAGGTGCCCTTGAGTTCATTGTTTCTCCAGAGTGAGTCAGCCTTCGCCCCTCAGCTTTTCCTCACAGGGGAGGTACTCAAGTTCTGACTGTCCTTGGGGCCCTCCACTGAACTTTCTTGAGATTGTCGATCTATTTTTTGAATTGGAGCTCTGGAAAACTGGACATAGCATTGCATGTGAAATCTAATAATTGCTGGTTGGAGGGCGAAAAAAGAATCCCATTGCTTCTCGTGGGTAACTGAAAAAGACACCAGCGAGGAAAGGTCTATGGATACAGTCCTGCAGTATTCCCTTTGTTACCAGCCTCCAAATTGAGTGCAATACACTCAACTATGACCTTGAGAGCTCCAGCACCCGACTAGCTTTTTAATCATTTAGTTTTCCATTCATTCAAACTATAAGCCCCCCAGCTTCCATATCAGGACATTGTGGAAGACAGTGTTGAACACCATGCTGAAGTTGAAATAATAATGTTACCTACTCTCTCCTCACCCACACATCTAATCATTTTATCATGCAACCAAGTTCATCAGGTATGGTTTACCCATGGTCAATCCATATTGACAGTTTCCAGTTCCCTTCTGCCTCAGATGGTCAGAAATATGCTCCAGGAAGAATCACTACATGTTCTTTTCCAGGATCAAAAATGATGTTGAGTGACCTGTGGTTCCCCAGATCATCTATCTTTGAAAATAAGTGCCCCCCTCTAGCCCCTGTTAGGAATTGTATTTGGCTGCAGTCCAGGACTGGCTTAGACAATGAACGCCAGCCAAACCAAGAGGGGGCATCGAATGCCCTCCTGTGACTATTCTGGGCTGTTCCAGGAGTGTCTGAGACATCCCATCGTGGGGCATCTTCTGGTCTCGTCCTTTATATGTAAGGGCTTGTCCCTTTGTTTGAAGATGATTTTGGTCATTTTTCTATCCTTATTAGATGTTCTGTGATAAAGTGCTATACTTGGGTGAACTGTCTCACAGTATCTAAACTATCTCAGTTATGCTGCAGATTTGTGACTTCACATAAAGTTCCAGTTTCTCCTTCTTGTTTCTCCAGCTATACTTACTCGTATGCTCAAGTGGGCTACTTTCATCCCTACTCTATCATTTCTGAGGTTCCTCTTTTTTTTTTTTTTTTTTTTCCCCGTGGCTTTTNTTTTTTTTTTTTTTTCCCAGGTGCTCTGTATGCTTTGCTTTCTGGTTCTTTGTGAACATTTAGCTCCCTTCCACATGGTTTCTGGTTTAAAGCTATCCTCACTGGGTTGCTACAAGCTGTAATTACTGAGCCACTGACAAAGCTCACTCATTTTACTGCAGCGCATAAAATTGATATTGCCTTAAAAACAAAGCTTCTCAGTTAATACATATTTATATATTTTTTAAAAGGAAATAGTATAATTGTCTATAGCTTGCCCTATGACCTTTTAGTGTTTATAAACCTAATCTGATTTCCTGACTTTAGAAAGTTAAGGGACTGCATTTACAGCAAGAAAATTATTATTCAGTGTTAGCAGTAACCAGGAGGTGAATCAACAAAGCACAATTCAACTAGCATGACTAAAGAGATCTACCCACTCCAAAGATACATTTATGCACCTTCCCATGAGCCTCCACATTAATTTAAAGCACCTCTAAAGGTTTGAGGATGCAACCAACATGGGATTCTCCTAACAAAGATCAGCTTCTATGTTATGTCCTGGTGCATGACCAAAGAAGGGCAGTGAATATGGTGAGGGGTCTGGAACACAAGCCCTATGAGAAGCAGCTTAGAGATCTGGTATTTTTCAGTCTGGAGAAGAGGAGGCTCGGGAGAGACATTATCACTCTCTACAACTACCTGAAAGAAGGTTGTGGACATATGGGAGTTGGCCTCTTATTCTGCGCAACTAGCAATAGGCCTAGAGGGGATGGCCTCATGTTGCTCCAGGGGACATTCAGATTGGATATTAGGAAAAATTTCTTCTCCAAAAGAGTGGTCAGGCACTGAAATGGACTGCCTAGAGAGGTGGTTGCGTCACCATTTCTGAAGTTGTTCAAGAAACATTTAGATGTACTAAGAGGCATGGTTCAGTGGGGAGATATTGGTGATAGGTTTTCTTTTGGAATGTCCTTGGTTTTCAGCCTTCCTTTCTCATGCTGTTTATCTTGCTCCACAGCTTCTGCTCTGAATATACTTTCTTTTATTCCCACAGCCTAGTTTCTTTGAATTGATATCATCTCCTGTCTAAAAAAGAAATATATATCAATTATGTCAAATATATATATATATATTCATGAAGAATAGTTCAAAAAAATATCCTGAACATTTCCTACACCCTTCTGGACTGTAAGCTCTCCTCCAAACTCTGTCATTATAATGTGTAAGTGTTGGGATACAAGAAAAGAGTGATAAAAACATAACAGTTTTAAAATAAATATTTTAAAATTTGTTTTCTTAGTTTATATGAAAATAATTTGTTGTTTTAAAATGACTGGAGAGTCAGAAACTTGTATGAGGCCAAATTTAAATTGCTGAGTACATCTAAAATGCCAACAAAACTACAGTTCATTGTTGTATGCATTGACAAAATCATGCCAGCGGATTAGTTTTTAGTAAAGACAGCTAGAGGGTTGAAGAGGAGAAAAGCTGACATCCAGGATGATGATGTTTCCTCCAAGAATAAAAACAGATTTTTTCCACAAATGCAAACTTAGTTTTGATGAAGCCTTATTGAAGGTTGAAATAGTAAATAAAAGTGAATCAAAGGAGTTACATATGCTCTGCAGCAGTTGTTTTCCACATAAAGGGATAAACAGAGAAAGTTTATGATACTTACAATGATGGAAAAAAAAATCCAAAGCAACATAAGCTTGGCATTTGTAGATAAAACTATATTGGTGGGGGGTTTCACATGAAGAAACCTAGCAACATATTCAGTACGACAAATGGCAATATTATTCACCTCAAAAAGATATAGGCACTAGGTTTGGGTAATTTGGAAAATTTGGATTGCAAAACATGTATTCAAGTTATATCTTCTCTCTTCCCTCTTTTTCTCACTTCCATTCTCAGCAAGGTGCCTCTTTCATAGTTTTTCAATGAAATCTCCTTAGTTAAACTTAGAAATTAAAAATAAAACTTGGATTTTAGAACTAAACTTCCTAGTGTGAATCATATTCCTATTATTCCAGTGAGGATTGATTTCTATTAAAATTCCATCCCATTTTAGTCTTTGTAATGAGCTTAAAATAGCTGCCAGCTTGCAGTGCTGGAATTAATGATAATTAAATGTAACACAAAATGTATTTCCATATTTTGTATTGCTTAAATGATTTCATCTCATACGTAATATGATTCTTTTTAGAGATGACTACTTCTATTTAATCTCTTTCCCAATTTTAATTTGAATTTCATATTGTTCCTGACTGTTTAATGAATATTTTGGGAGATGGCCATGGTGTTGTTAATTATACTGGAGACTGAGTATAATTAATTCTTTTGGACCCAAAGTCAGCTAGTTAATCGATTTCTGATGAAATTGAAGATTAAACACAGATACTTTGCTTCTTCCTTCATTCATTTAAATTTTTCCTTCTCTGAATTCAATTAGATTACTTTGGGAAGTCTTTGCTGGCAAATCAATTTGTGGACCCACTTTGGATACTATCCAGATGTTAAGAGATGGATGATCCACTCAGATCGGTCAACTTCCTGCTTATTTTTTAAGAAATTATTTTTAATGAAAATGCTTTAGCTCTTTTGAGTAGGTTTACCAGCAGTATTTTTAATTCATATTTAAATGATTTTTAACCACTTACAACCAATAACTTCATTATCCAAACACAGGATGGAAAAGATTTTTCAATGAGTTCTCTGAAGACCAGACAAATCACACAGCAAAGGAACTGTGGTGATGTGGAAGACAATTACTTGTATTAGTGAGGTATTAACCCATGTAACTAAATTTGATTTAAAGAAATGGTTTCAAAAGGCTTAGATGAAAAAGAGAAAAATGCATTAGTAAGCCCAGGAGTTCCTGTCACTTTTCTTTTTTTTTTTAAGTGCTATAAATAATGGTATACTTTATTTTTTTTTATCAGGAAAAGCCCTAAAGACTGTAAGGAGATAATAAAAAAAAAAAGGGCGGGGGGCAAGAATAAATTAAAAAGAACAGGAGGAAGACTTTCTTCTAATCAGTGAGAAAAACTTTGTGTATTTTTTTATTTATTACTCTGCAGATAATAATAGCTCTAGATTTCCTACTGTAATGGCTCTCAGTATATTCTACCACTGAATTCAATACTCTTCTGTGATCAGAGTTAAGATAGCTTTTAATGTTATTTCTTCATGACTGAATAAGAGAAGAGTAAAAGTGTGCCAAGTGAATCATCATTTACTCTTTCTGGAGAATTGGGAACAACATTTAACAATGGTAGTTTATATGAATTAATTCCTTTTGAAGAAGATGTGTAAAACATATAATTCAATCTCTTCAACATTTGAGGTCTTTGACTCTTAATTTTATATTAAATGCATTATTCAATTAAAGCCTAGCTATTAACTAAGACATTTTCTCTTTCTCAGATGAAGATCTGATATGCATGGTCTTTGTTAGCATTTGTACTGTTTGGTCTTCAAACAGTGATTTGGAGAAGCAAAGACTTCATCAATTTAAAAGCTATTACAATATTCAGATGAATATTCTTATACACTTGGCAACATTTCTTCAA